>PVIU01019305.1:0-26984 GCA_004026605.1 Ondatra zibethicus
ATTGTTGTTTGGCTAAGGAGACTGTATGACAAAGTTCCAGTTCTCACAGCTTAGCTAAATAAATGGTATGATTGTTGTTTGGCTAAGGAGACTGTATGACAAAGTTCCAGTTCTCACAGCTTAGCTAAATAAATGGTATGATTGTTGTTTGGCTAAGGAGACTGTATGACAAAGTTCCAGTTCTCACAGCTTAGCTAAAGACACTGTTTGAGGCTGGCTGGTGGTGGTGCACATCTTTAATCCCAGCACTCGGGAGGCAGAGGCAGGCAGATCTCTGCGTTCAAGGCCAGCCTGGTCTACAAGAGCTAGTTCCAAGACAGGCTCCAAAGCCACAGAGAAACCCTGTCTTGAAAAACAAAAACAAAACAAAAAACAAAAAAAGACCCTGTTTGATTGTTGCTTGGCTGAAGAAAATGTGTGACAAAGTTCCAGTTTCTGGTTGAGCAGATACAGCCCCACTTCCTCCATTAGTTTTATTACTTAAAAATGAAATCATTTGTATAATGGTCTTTAGATTCATTGACTTGTTCCCCTTTGTCCTCAAAATACTGATGGTCTGAGACAGTTTGGGAAGGGGAATAAGATGAATAAACTTATTGAAAAAAGTAATATAAAGCCTACACATTTGAAATTAATCAATATTGATGAAATGGCTGAACAGGATGTTCTAACTAGTCTTCGGAGACTGGGAAAGCAGACATGTCTCACTGTAGAGAAAAGTCTAAGTTTTTAAAACATTTTAAATGCCATATTCTATAGGTCTTTGGATTTTTGAAGATTATCTAACTGAAATATATCTCTATATATTTAGAAAACCTACCTAACATAATTAAAAGTTTGGTTATTACAGATGACTATCTGTTAATCTGTATTTCTTAATTATACATTATAGTTTTAAATGAGTTTCACAAACACAATAACTTAAACAAGAGCAAAAATACACATAGATAGTACAACAAAATTGACCTTAAAACTGTATCAATATACCAAGATCCATACCAATGCAAAGTATTCGTCTCTATATCACATTACTCTTTAAATGAAAACAAACATCTATAGACAATCATTATGGGAATTTGGGTGTAGTTTTCTCTAAACTGCTTCCTGTTATTTATTGTTAAGGTTCACAGAGACCTTTGGGGGGGGTCTTATTCCATCAAATCACATTAGCCTGGAAGGAATCCACAGGTTCCAATCCTCTGCAGAAACAAAAGCAGAACATCTTTTCCAAAGTAACATATCCTTGGGCTCAAAGTTTCAAGTAAAGATATCTTTAAAATATGTATGTTGGTTTAGCATAACAGCCCCCAGAATCAAATACCTCTCTGCTGTCAAAAAATTCAAAGAAAACACAATTATATACATAAATTAGACTCTGTATATTTCATCTTTATATCTCCTCCAGCCAGGCTACATTCTGCCCTGCTACAGGTCAAAACAGCTTTATTCACTAACCAATAAATAAGAGCAACGCTTATACAGAATGATATCCAACATCAATTAAGGACACATATAAAGGTTTAAAATAGATTATATATAATATGATAAGAATTTTTGTTTTGCTTATTACAAATAAGAATTAACCTTTTAGATTTTAAATTGTCTGGCCATGAGGAAATATTAAAGGCCTCTCCTCCTCTGCTTAGTTAAACTTTGTTTACTTGCTCCCAGATCTGTGATCATTGAATTTTATGATTATGACTTTTCTAGGATGTTTTTATTCATGTTGGAAAAACAGTCACATTAGATATTTTTGAAATGTAAATATAGATTGATGTAATCATTGGTGTAAGATATGAAAATAAACTCTGTTGTCCTGAAAAGAGTTATACATATATTCTCTCTTGTAGATTGCCTCCTGAGCACAGTGACAAACAATATATTCCTAGAGACTGAGAAAAAGATTCAAATTGCTGTCTGGTGCAACTTCTTTATATCGCCTGCTACATCCACCCTTTTCAAGTCTTGATCTCTGCTGGAGCTGATCCATGGCAATACATGCAAGCAAAATACACATGAAATACTTAAATTATCAGCCTTAAGCAGCTGTAGATTGTAAGGGACTGGTGAAGGCAGCCATGTAGGAGAGAACTGACTGATGTAGCAATGTAGGTTACCTGACAGGTCTGGGATGACCCTGCTTCGTCTATAATCTGTCATAGTCTCTTCTCTCATTTACCTCAGCAGTAGGAGTGACTGAGATTTCCTATCTTAATTGTGAGGCCAAGATGTGAGTAGTACCTAATGGTGATAATGGTATGTTCTAAATATTTAATTACTAGCATTATAAGTGTTTTTGGAAACTGCTTAGTTAAGAAACAGGAGTTAAGAACATGGAATGCGGAGCTAGACTGCTTTGAATGAATCTGAGCTCCAACAAGGAGCTATGTACTTAAGATTTCTTAGTTTCTCTGAGCATCAGTTTCTAAAAACTAAAACTATAATCACCTAATGAACTGCAATATCACTTCTCAGTATGTACCTGAAAATGTGGGGCTGGAGAGATGGCTCAGTGGTTTGAATCACTAGCTGCTCTTCCAGAGGACCTGGATTTGATTCTTAACACCCATGTGAAAGCTCATCATCTGTGACTCTAGTCCCAGGGCACCTGACATTTTCTACTGGTCTCCAAGGGCGTCAGGTATACACGTGGTACAGAGACACATGCAGGCAAAACACCCATATACAAAAGCAATTAAAAAGTTTAATAACTTTTCCATAATACAGTAATGTTGGTAGCACCAGCTTTAAAATTCCCGGGACTAAATGAATTAACAGCCCATCGTGTCTTGGCACAAACCTTGCCTCAGTCGTGACATGTTATATATGTTATCTCCTGACCCTGTGTACCACATCGCCAGTCGTGACATGTTATATATGTTATCTCCTGACCCTGTGTACCACATCGCCAGGCGCAGAGTTTTAGGTGTTACTAACAGCCCTACTCCCTAGGTGGGATGAGTGTGTAGATGCAAAACTTACAGTTCTTAGCTCAGAGAGTCTGTTCTCGAGCCAATTATGAGTGATAATGGCCCAGCAACACGGATCCAATAGTCCGAAAAGACATGCTTCATTGTGGAAAATCACACGAGGTTTTTTTTCTACTTATAGAACAAAGAAAGTCACAAAATCAAAGCATTTACCAAATGGCATGGACTACAGGTAGGTGAATTACAGCAAAGTGGGTCAAACTTACAGGTTTTAGATGCTGATGAGATTTGGAGGAAGCTAGTAGTCAGCTAACAATACATTTTATATTTTATCTTTCTTATTTATGGTCATTTTGCCTGCACGTATGTCTGTGCACCATTTATGTCATTTCTCTGCAGGGGCTAGAGAATGCCTCTGAGCTCCTGGAGTTGGAGTTACAGACTGTTGTGAACCACTGTGTGGGTGCTGGGAATTAAACCTGGATGTTCTGGAAGAGTGCTCTTAACCACAGAGTCATCTCTGCACCTCTGTTAAGAATACATTTTAAAGGTTTTCGTTAGGCATGAGGGCATTATGTTTGACACTTGGGTTGGCAATAAATGGCTTCCAAAGGAACGTAAAAAGCCCCAGGTAATTTAGCTCTGGTCTGCAATTTTAACTCTTCATAATCACGAAATTAAATTATTTAGCTTTGTAGACTCTTTAAAATCGTGCAACATCCTTTTTTTCCCCTAAGAAGTCGGGTTTACAGGTGTGTGTGTGTGTGTGTGTGTGTGACGCGGTGGTACGTTAGGACACTGGGTCGCAGGCCACCCGGCACACCTCTGAAAGCCAGCAGGCTTTGCTTACTGCGAGTGTTTAGGCTGAAGTGCGTGGAGACGCGGACAGCCGACCTCCATGGAAAGTGGCAGAGACCGCGGGTTCCGTACCTGTCCGAGCTGAAGGGACCCAGCTCGGCGGGCTCAAGGCTGCAAGTGTCCGTGACGGGAGGCTGGCCTTCGCCCCCTCAGGGCAGCGAGCGCCGCAGGTCGAGCGCCTTCCGGGGGCGTCGCTACACACTTCCTGTAGGTCCCGCCGCCCGCCGAGCGCTTCCGGTGCCGGCTGGAGACCGGGTCCGAGCCCCCGCCCCGCCCCTCTCCGGCCCCTCCCCGCGCGGCCGCGGCCCCGCCCCCGCGCTCCAAGCCGGGCGCGCGGAGCCCGGGGCGCACGGAGCGGCGCGAGCCGGTGGCCGAGCCAGGCTGGCGCCCGCGCCCCCCAGCGCACCACCACCGTCACCCGCCGCGCAGCCCGCGGGGTGCCCTCCCCGCTGCACCGGCTCCGGCACCCGGGCCTCCGGGCGTGGTGTTGTCGCCCTCCGCTCCGCCGTCCCACCCAGTTCAGCCCGGGCCGCCCGGCTCCCGCAGGCCCCATCGCCCGCGTTCCTATGGACAGACGCACAGACACCTGCCGGTGGGTGAGAGCCCGCGCGGGGCTGGGGAGCAAGCGTGCGCGGGGCCTCTTTGTGCGTGGGCGGCCGCGCCGTGACCCGCAGAGCCCGTCTTTTGTCTGCTGGGGCCAGCGAGGTGGGAGGGCGCTAGGGCCGGAGGAGTTGCAGGCGCAGAACCCGGCGCGCGCTGGTTCGCGGCCCGCAGCGACTCAGAGGGGACGGTCCCTGCACCAGTGTCCTCCAGCGGGGCTGGAGGGCGGGAAGGAGGAGGCATGGTTTGCCCTGCTAGTTGCAGAGACTGAGGCGCTTGGTTGTCGGGAGGCACCGGGAGGTGTATGAAGGAGCGTGTGGCCCTTCGCTCCCTTATTTATTGTTTCTAACGGAGGAGGGCTTTCTCCCAAAGGCTCCCCCCCATTCTGAGGCTGCGCACAGTGTTGTGTGTTTGTTATCAAATAGATCAAGAAAGCTAGTCCTGGGGAGAGGAGGTTGGGTTGACCACATCAAAACAAACAAACAAACAAACAAAAATGTTGTGGTTTTCTTATGGCTATCGTTAATTTTAGTATTTAAAGGTCAGATAGTGATTTAAATTGGGGAAATTGAACATGACTGATTTTTTTTACACTTGTATTTATTTTGATTTTGAAGTTTTGGAGGTAAGTTTGTTTGTTTTTTTCTCATGGTCGTTAGGATTGGCACCGATAGAATGAATAGTCTACCCATTACATAGTTTACTGGAGAGTCAGGTAGCGACTTTTACAGTAGGACTTGCATTAGAGAGTAAAACACAATGATAAGTCTCTCCATACAGGCTAAAACTTTTCCGTTTTAACATAGGAGACTTTTCACAGCCAATGAGGAGAACATGATGTTAGAAGTGATTTTCCCACTTTACATTTTATATGATGTATTCATGTATTCCATGCATACAAACCAAGGATTAGGTTGTTGTATATGTTGGATATAGTGTTTTGAAAGGTGTAAGGTCGTGGTTCTAATTTTTCTTGCTTGATTAGCTTGCTAACTTCGTGAACAGTTGCTGTGTCTTCATAGTCAAATAATAAATATAGTTTGGTGAACATTCATAAAATTTGTTTCACAGACTAATGTTTTCTATGTAGGTATGGGGTTATGTCCTTATGTTAATTTATTTCTCACTTTTAGAAAATTATTTATTGTCTACTGTGTGAGAATTTGTATTGACATACATACGTCTGTTACCTGAGAGGTTTTTTGTTTTTTCGGGTTTTGTTTGTTGGTTTGTTTTGTTTTGTTTTTAATAGTTTTGAGGAATACTAAACAATGCTAGGTACAGCCATTTGGAGAAAGTGGGAGCCTCCTTAAAAAAAATTACTAAATTTGAAGAAAAATATCATGGTGGGGAAACTATTTAAATTTCCATTAAGTTGTTAAAAATTCAAGAAAAAATACAATTCAATGCACTTTTATTCAAGTACTTTTTCATCATAAAAAGTTTAATATGCTTAAAATAGTGATTTTTGTGGGAGAAAAATTTACCCTAGATTCTTGACCCAGTTACATTAGATTGATGATGTTGCATACTGAATTTTTATGCATTTGTACACACTTAATGTCCAGAAGCAGCTTTATCTACCGTAGTTGTTCAGGTTTTATTATGTCCTGCTGTTATTTTCTGTCTAGATCAGGTAAATGAATTTAACCTACACAAAGGCACAGAACTTAGCGTGTGGCTTCTAGTCCACTCTGACCTGAACCTCTCCTCTTTCCTTTATGGGTAGCTTAAAGAGGAGTGTGGAATTAGGTCTGGTGTTATCACGAACAGGGAGTTCTAGAACACCATCAGAGTTGTAGCTCTTTGTCACTGGCTGAAATGCTAAAAAAGACAGATAACACACTGATTTGCTTGTGTGTGTGTTTGTTGGATTGTCGGTGGTGATAAGACTTAACAGAAGATCTCTCTGTAAACCGGAAACATCAACAGTTCTTCTGTGTTGGCAATGCTTTGGCAAAGCAATAGTTGTGCCTGCCGGTTTTCTTGGGTCAGCACTACAGTGTCTCTTTCAGTGCTGGCTCAGAGATAATGCCTTGCTTTTTCATTTGCTTTTGATTGGTGTGTAGATGCTAGTATTTTTCTTTCTGTATAACTAATAATGGTGTAATCAGGAGCATTCCAGAGGGGCTTCTATATTTTTTATCTTCTTTTCCTTTTGATCACATGCTGTTTAAGAGAGCCAATAAATTCATTTTTGTCCTGATGCTTTTTTTCTTTTTAAGACCTTACAACGGAGACCTTACAACGGAGACCTTACAACGTATAAATGCTCCTTGCAGACAATTTGCATTTGTATACATTAGCCTTTAAAATGAAGCTGATATTTAGCTGCATTTTGTTTTCCTAAGCAACACTAAACTGTCCTCAGTTAAATCTGGGAGACTTTAAAGTCTACAGGCTTTTCCAATACTTTCCCCATGTTCAATGCTATTGTAATAAAGTAGAAAACTGGGAAGTCACAGATTTGCTTTTGGTCCTATGGTGTTGACCTCTTCCTACCCTCTTGTAGTTCTTTGTGGCCTGGTAGGGAAGCAAACCTGAAGGAGAGGTGTGATAGAAACCACACATTGTCATCTCGCACAAAGAGCGCAAGCCCATGCTGCTTGTGAAAGGAGAAATTCATTCTTGGATTAATATCCTGGTACCAGATGTATGAGGCTGGCTCTGAAGAAGCGCTCCCTCTTAAATACTGTCAGAAATAGAGAAGCTGAAGATTGGAGAGAAGCCACTTATTTTGAACAGTTTATTTTATGACAGTTGTGTTTATAAAGAAACCTGCTCATAATATTTACTTAAGAGATCTACATAGTTACCCAAAGACACCCCACAGATTTCTTTCTTTTCCTTTTTTCTTTTCCCTTTAGAAAAGTTTCCATGGAGCTTAGCTCTTCTCTGACACTTCCTGAGTTTGCTTCTGATCAGCTGATTTATGTATGGACTTTGTTTACCACTATGATTGGAGAATTCTTTTGATAGTCTGAAATTGCACTCTGTGCTCTGGTCGGTTTCCTAGGAAACAAATGCACTGCATAGATTCCATAATGAGGACTGTGGTTGGCTAGTGACTGTAAATTCTGTTGTTTGATAAAGCTTAGTCTCAAATTCAAATAAAGGTCAAGATAGCAAAAGTACTGAAAATGCAAATTTGGGGATTTTATTTTGTATCCAGCGCCAACAGTGTTTTGATAGGCTTTTCTGGAGAAGGGCAAGTTCCCAAGCATTGTTCATTTGCTTTGCAAAGTCTCACACTTGAGGCAGTTGGGGAGATCTCTCAGTATTTCATACTGGTGATGGTGGGAGCCTTAGTGACAGGGAGATGCATTCAGAAATGTGTTGTCACACTTGAAGGCCGTGGGGAGAGTGAAGGGCACGTGTAGAGCTTCTAACATGTTTATACCAAGAAGGAAGTAACATGTGTATTTCAAAACAATTATGCATCTTGTGAAATCGAACTTTAAAAATCTTAAAAGTATTTGAGAAACTTCTTCCTCCTCATTCTCCTCCTCTTCTTTTTTTCTTTTTGAGACAGGGTTTCACTGTGTAGCCCTAGCTGTCCTGGAACTTGCTTTGTAGATCACATTGACCTCGAACTCAGAGATCCGCCTGCCTCTGCCTTCCAAATGCTGGGATTAAAGTTATGCACCGTCACACCTAGCTGAAAAACTTCTTAAAATTTTTTAACATAAACTGCTGTATTTATAATTTAGTTGTTTTCCCCTTCTGCTCTGTTTGAATTTTGCCCCAGAACTGCAAGTTAGAGACCAACTTTCCTCTCTTCTTTACTCTCCTGTGGAACTCTCTGGCTTCTGTGACTCTACATCCAGGATGAAAAGCAGTGCAGCTGCTGGTAGGCAAAGGAAGGACAAGAAGAAACTTCACTAAAACCACTGCAAATGCTTTTTATTTGATGCCGGAAAATATTTTTTTGTTTGTGAATCATCAAGGATTCTTTTGTTAGCTTAAACATTAAAAGAAAATACATGGCCAGGTGGTGGTGGCACAGCCTTTTAAATTCCAGCACTTGGGAGACAGAAGCAGGTGGATCTCTGTGAGTTCAAGGGCAGTCTGGTCTACAAAGGGAGTCCTAGGACTGTTACACAGAAAAATCGACCCCCCCCTGTAAAATACTTGTACCTGTTTGTAATCTCAGAGAGTGATCCAAAGTTGTCTCCATTCCTCTTCCTTGCTAACAGTGTTGGTTTTAAATTATTCAGTTGCATTTTGGTTAGCTTCATTCGAGGCATAAAACTTGTCTTGGCTGGGTTCGCCTGTTGTTGACTTTTCTCAAAGTTGACATGACTTGAATCCTTCATTCCTTTTCTAATTGCAAAAACTGTATCCCTTCAGTTTTTCTTATAAATATTGTTACAGCTTTTCAGTTTTATCAATGCATTATTTAAAGCATAATCATCACTATCAAAACCCCTCTTTTCTATTGCAGGTCTTGATATGTCTAAGTCACAGTTAAGGATGTTTGTGAATTGTGTGACCGGCACACGGCCTCCCTCTCTACAGCATCACACTGTGGGTGGCTTCAACAACAGGAGTTGTTATGTTCTGATAGTTCTTCAGTCTAGAAGGTTTCTGTGTGGTTGCATTCTAGGGGGTCCCTTGGATTTGTTTTCTTTTGCCTAATGACCTAATCTTAACTTGTAAAGACATCAGTCACTTGAAAAAGGATTATATGGATTAGACGACTATAAATATGACTTCATTTTACCTTAATTATTTCTTTTGAAGGTGCTAGCTCCAGAGATAAGTTACATTCTAAGGTCTTGGCATTTAGGGCTTAAAAGATGAATCTGAGGACACAATTTAGCCTAAAACACAGCCTGCCTGTCTATCCATCCGGAGCCTTAACTACATATATACTTCATTATGTTTAGTGGCTTCATCTTTTATGTCTTTGCTTTTTTACATTTCCCATAGGGTTATTATTTTTCAATATTTTTTTGTTTTATATATATGTATGTGTGCCTACATGATGTGTGCCACATGTGTGCAGTGCTTATGAAAGCCACAGAGGTAGTTGGATCCCCTGGAACTGGGGTTAAAGACAGTTGTGAGCCTGCATGTGAGTGCTAGGAATTGAACCCTGTAGAGCAACAGGCACTCCTAACCATGGAACCATCTCTCCAGCCTTTCTAAAGGAGTGGGTGTGCATGTGCTTCTGTGAGTGTGGAAATGTGCATGCACATGCATATGTGGTTTATATGTGTATATGTTTGTGTGTATGTGAATGTATTCATGGATATGCACATGAACATGTGGGTGCACTCGCACATGTGTACCTGTGGATATTTCTGTCTTCCTCTGTTACTCTCCATCTTATCCTTAGTTTTTGACGACTTTCTCCACAAAGCTAGAGCTTATTGATTCAGTTTTGCTGGCAGGCCAGTGGCAGTTAGCTCCAGGTAGCTGACTGTCTGCCTTGTCATTATGGTTGGGAATACAGCTGTGCGCCGCTGCAGCTGACTTTATACTAGGAATTTAAACTCATGTCTTCATATATGCACTATCTTCCTAGTCCCAGGAATGGATTTTGAGAGGGGTAAAAAAATTAGACAGAAAAGTATAGACTAGAAAATGAATGTAAATGTCAGCTGTTTTACTAGTTGTTTTTATAACAAACTAGTACAAAATTTATAAATCACAAAATTTAGGGACTGAGGTTTCTTACCTCAATGGTGTGGCATTTGACTGTAGGCCTTACATTTGAGTGAATCATTGAGTGTGTGGCATAGTTCATGCTTTTAAACAGATTTGAACAGAGGTATGGACAGTTGGCCCAGGTAGAAGCAGATGAAGTGGTGTGGGAAGTTCTTCTGTGTATGTGTTGCTTTTATTGGTTAATGAATAAGGAAGCTGCTTTCGGCCAATGGCTTAACAGAATATAGCCAGGCTGGAGGATATATAGAGAGAGAATAGGTGGGGTCAGAGAGGGAAAAGACGGGAGCTGCCAGTTGGAACCTCGCCGGTAGGCCATGAACCTCATCGTAAAATATAATAGAAATGGGTAAACCAGACATATAAGAGCTAGCAATATGCTTAAGTGATTGGCCAAGCAGTGACTTAAATAATATAGTTTCTGAGTGATTATTTTGTGGTTCGGGCAGCTGGGAACGAACAAGCAGCCTCCTACTACAATGAAGTGTTTGGCCTTTTGTGTTAACTGCCAGAGTTCCACACTGGGCCTCATTGCCTGGGATTGTTAATCTTGTCAAATTTCTTTGTGTTGTGGCAGCAATGTTCTTTTCTAGTTGTATATTTCCAGTGTCCAAGTAGTATTCCACTGAAACATTTGTGTCCCTTCCAGCATGTCCCTTTCCCATCTTTCTCTTGTATATGGGTCCTATGGGTCAGGAGCCCTGTGGCCATCTGAGCTGTGGATTGGGTCTTTATAATCTATTGATGATTTGTCACTGAGTACTAGACTCCATAAGGAACAAGCAACATGTCAACACTCTGCTAGTCAAGAAAAGTAGGTAAAGGCTTTATTTTGTTTACACTTTTTATATTCAATTTTTAGTAGTTTAAATTAGGAAATTGTAAGTGTGACCAAATTCATTGGAAGTGTGAGTTTTGTGACTTTCCTTTGATGGTCTGTTGGTGCTAGGTGCTGCTTTTCATGCAGTTATGCACCATTCTTCAGGTCATAGTCGGCCATCTAATTTAAACAGGCATTTCTGGGTGACTCTGTATCCTCAGTCCCAGCTTCTGTACATAATCAAGTTCCTAGATTCATTAGTTATGGTTTCCAGGGTTTTCTCAGTTCTGTCTTTTCTTCCTATACAGACAGACATACTGCCCTCTCACTTTTATGATTGGTCTTAAGACTACAGTTAAATACGTACAGGGGCAGGAGGAGTAGCTCAGCAATACAACATGCACTTAAAACATGCACAAGGCTCTGGGTTCCATCCTTATCATGCATTCACACAAACACTGTATTTATATTTTTCATGTGTAACACACACCCTTATGATAGCATTTCTGTAGTTGGAAGTTCCTCATGTGAAAAATATTTCTTGCTTTTCATATGTAAAACTGTTTATGCCTTTTATACTTCAAAGGTAGTTTGCCTGAATAGAAATTTGCTCAAATTATCTCTAAAAATGTTACTTTACCATAGAGACTGGCAAACTTTTTCTGTGGAAGATCAGATAGTAATTATTTTAGTTTTTTGGGTCATAATTCTGTACTATAGTTATCAACTGAGCAACTATATCTCAGAAGCAGCTATGGGAATATGTTAACAAACTAGCATGATATCTGCTTTATTGTGAAGCACAATTAATAAAAACTTAAAGACAGATATTGGGGTTTAATCTGAAGGTCAGAAAACAAAAATAGCCAGCCACTGGCTCTTACCTCTACCTCAGTCCAAAATGGACTACAGGAATCTCAGAATGAGATTGTGCGTGAGAACTGTCCCATCCCGTTTTATAATCCTCTCTAGGGCTGGGATTAAAGGTGTGCACCACTGGAATTAAAGGTGTGCACCACCCAGTTTTTATGGCAACTAGTGTGGCTACAGGGATTAAAGGTGTGTGTGTGTGTAAGGCTGACAGTGTGGATGTTTTACTCTCTAATCTTCAGGCAAGCTTTATTTATTAAAATACAAATTAAATGCCACTACTCTAATGTGAAGTTTGATTAGTAAAACAAGTTGTGAATTGCAGTTGGCCACAAGTCCTAGTTTACAGAATCTTGCTCCATTGTATTCAGGTTAAATGGACTATTGTCGAATGAGGACTGGGAATTGAGCCCAGTGCCACATATGTACCATGTGGGCAGTGTGCCATGAAATTGTATCTCCAGTTTGGATTTTCTTACAGCCCCCCCCCGATATTCAAAGGACCTTTTTTCCACCCTGAAAAGGCAGTATTTTTATTGTAATGTGCCAGAGTACTACCTGTTCTTTGTTAATTTTCCAAGAGATATACAACATATTTTACATATTGGCTCAAATATTTTGATCTGTTATAACTTCTAGTATTAAATGTATTTTATGGATTCCTGTGATATATGCTAGATCATCCTTGCTTAACTTTTGTACCTATATATTTTTCCATTTTTTTGTGTGTGGAAAAAAATTTTTTGTTATTTGTTTCTCTAAACAGGGTGTCATTATGCAGCCAAAGTTAGCCTGAAACTTGCTGTGTACACCAGGCTGGCCTCCAACTCACAGATCTACCTGGGCAGTGATTGAAGAGAGTATGCCATTAGACCTGGCCAATTATAGTCTTTATATTTGCTTACTTGTAAAAAAAATTACATTTTAAATTTATGTATCAAGTATCCCTTCACATGTAAAGGTCAGAGGACAGCTTTTTAGGGTAGGCTCTTTTTCTGTGGGATTGAACTTAGTTCTTATTACCCACTGAGCCACCTGGCCAGCCCTTTACTTTTTCTTAAAAAATAGTTATCTATTTGTTTATTTTCTGGTATGTGTGTGTGTGTGTGTGTGTGTGTGTGTTAGTAAGAGAGAGAGAGAGAGAGAGAGAGAGAGAGAGAGAGAGAGAGAGAGAGGAAGAGAGAGACACACACACATATGTGGGGGGTGTCCACCAAAGACCAAGGAGCGATTTTGCTCCCTGGAAGTTGCAGTTGTAGGTGGTTATGAGTAGATTGGCATGGGTGCTGGGTCCTGAACTCCTGAAGAGCAAGGACTTTTAACTGCTGTGCCATCTCTCTAGTCCCCTGCTTTACTTTAAAAGCAAATAGATTATTCCTGAATGATGCATGTATGAGTGTGTGATGCAGTGTGCATATTGAGATCAGAAGACAACTTTGTCAAGTCTGTCTTTTCCTTACCTCCATAAGCCATGTCACCAGCTTATGTGCTTTACTCTTGTGTCCCATCACTGCTGGATGCTGGAATAGCATGTGTGTGCCCCCACGCCTGCCTGTTTCCCCATCCTTAGTCTCCTCACTGGTCTTACTGTGCTGTCCATCTATTTATTAAGCCCTAGTAGTGTTCCTTTAAGTGTTTCTGCTCTTTTCCCCCTTTTTTCTTAGTCTATCCTGAATGCTGTCATTTTTCTTTGTGTATACTTTTGTCAACTAGCCAGTGTAAGTTTTTAGCTTTTCTTTTTCTGTCTCTGTATTCCCTATCCCAGCTTTTCTTTTCTTTCTTTCTATGTGTCTTTCTGGTCTTGTGTAGCCAGACAGTTTCTGAACTCACCATGTAACCAAGGGTGGCTTGAACAACTCCTTCTGCTTCCCATGGGCTGGGAGTGCAGGCACTGACACACTGTGCTACAGCACATCTGCTTTATGCCACGTTTTGTGGTCTGCCTTTATTGATTTTATTATTCTTGTTCATTATCTTTATAGTACCTTTCATGGGACAGCTTGGTTCTTTTTTCACGTTTATATTTAAATAAGATGGTTATGCCTGTATTTTAGGAGGAACTTGTTGTGCTAGGGGTAGGGAGTTGTCCAAGATTTTTCTCCTTTATTTCTTTTCTGAAGTCTTTTAAAATATGGCCACTCCAAAATCAAAGTTAAGTACACTAATTACAATGAAAATTAGTAAGTGTTGTGAGAACATACAGCAACTTAAATTCTGCATTGCTATGGGAATTATACATTGGTATGAGAATGTAAATTGGAGTGAGCAAATTGGAAAGCTGTTTGACTCTATCTACTTAAACTAAACACATGACTACCTTATGGTTTAGCAATTCCACTTGGAGATGCATACCACCGAAATAAATGTACTAGAATGAATGTTCATAGCACTATTTATAATATACCCAAATGGAACTCTTCATGATGACCATTACTACAGTATATGATAGGTGCTACTAGTTAGAGTGCTACATTGATATGCCCAAATAAACCACATCTCCTAGTGCTGATACCTTTGTCTCCTTCCCTAGTGGTCTGCTTTGATGAACTGTATGTTAGCAGACCTTACTGCTACAGCAGCTTCATAAATGCATAGCTATTGAGGAGATGCTGCCCTAAGATTATATAGCCAGAGTCCAAGGCAAGAGGCTTCATTGTCTGTGTGTCTGTCTATCTGCCTAATCTGTCTGACTGTGTGTCAGTGTCTGTGTCTGTGTCTGTGTGGCTACCCAGATGAAATGTAAAAAGAGAGGAGAAAATAAGGGTTCCTCAAATGCAATGAATGTTCCATAATCTGATTGTAGGCTCTGTTTTAAAATGTTGTGAAGTAGTAGCAAGATATTTACTTATTTTTTCTGTTCTTTTCTAACTGTATGTCATGTTTGGATAAAAAGGGAAGTAAACACAGCCTTTCGGGTAGCCTCTTGCATGATATTCTCCTATGTTGGCCTTTCGTGGGTGTATGTCTCCCTTGTCTCACTCAAGTCCTCTCGGTTGCTCACTGGTGTGGGGGGTCCTTCTGTCTATGTGTTGCTTTCATTGGTTAATGAATAAAGAAACTGC
The DNA here is from genome assembly GCA_004026605.1 of Ondatra zibethicus. Lineage (NCBI taxonomy): Eukaryota > Metazoa > Chordata > Mammalia > Rodentia > Cricetidae > Ondatra > Ondatra zibethicus. The sequence goes on from PVIU01019305.1 coordinate 14,811, forward strand.
CTTGGTTTGTTGATAGGGCAGAACTTAGGTAGGCGGGAAAAACCAAACAGCATGCTGGGAGGAAGAAGGCAGAGTCAGAGAGATGCTATGGAGTCACCGGAGACAGACGCTGGGAATTTTACCGGTAAGCCACTGCCACATGGTGATACACAGATTAATAGAAATGGGTTAAACTGCCTTGGCCTGTTGATAAGGCAGAACTTAGGTAGGCAGAGAAAACTAAACAGCATGTTGGGAGGAAGAAGTCTGAGTCAGGGAGAAGCCATGGATCCTCTGCCTGAGACAGACGCCGGTTAGAATCTTTGCCAGTAAGCCACTGCCACGTGGTGATATACAAATTAATAGAAATGGGTTAAGTTAATATAAGAGTTAACCAATAAGAAGCTAGAGCTAATGGGCCAAGCAGTGTTTTAATTAATACAACTTCTGTGTGATTATTTTGATTCTGGGTGGCCAAGTGGTCTTCCTGTTACAGCTCACAGCTTCCTTTGCGGGGTCTCTTAAGTCAGTGTTATTGCTGGAACATGAGGTATCTCCCTTAGGCTGGTGTGTTCAGTGTCTGGTTCTCAGCCGATGGTGCCATTTTGAAGTTGTGGGAACTGTTGGGGAGAGGCCTGCTGGAGGCAGTGAGTCACTGGACTCTTGCTCTGACCTCCTGGGCTCCTTCTCTACTTCCTGCTGCTGGACTGTCAGCTGCTGTGGTCAGCCCTCCTCCACCGTGATACACAGACCTCGACCCTGTGAGCTACAATAAATGCTGCCTCCGTAAGTTGTTTTTCTCAGATCAGGAAAGCAGCAAAACTAGGGCCATAAACTTGATGGTTTTGTTATGGTGGGGAAGCTGAGCAACTTGATCAGCTGTTCTCAGAGGCAGTTTTACTTAAATAGTGGCTTGTCTCATTAAGGGTAGATTTCAGAAATTTCTTGTTTCAGGTCTTTTAAAATTAGCATAACTTATCACCCCTTCTGACCTACCTAGATGATCGGTTTTTCTAGTTTATCTAATTACAGCATTAAACCAATGCATATTTGCTGTACGGAGTCTATTTTTTTTTGTAATGACCAGTTTGTTAATGTTTACAGGGTAGCTTTGGCTTAGAAATTCACTTTATCCAGATGTTCAGAAAACTAGGAGCTAAACAGAAGTAGATTTCTTGAATAGTAAAAATTAACATTGTGGGAAAAGTTTACTATTTTAACTCTTTTGTGAAAGTATTTCCTCAGTGAGTTCAAGTAAAAGCAGTTGTATCTTTATTTGCTCTTGGAAATCTGGATTAACAAACAGAAACATTTAAAATTTCCTTTTCTTACTCTGGCAGTTGTTTTAAGCTTTTTACCTTTGAAGTTTTGTATCTTTAGCCCTGTTTTCTGCCACCAGTTCCAGAAAGGATCAATAAGCTTTGCTGACAAGTCCCTTAAATTTCCTGATTTACCCAAGTCTTATTTGCATAGCCTTTGAAGAGATACCTGTGAAATGTTAGCTAGAGGTATCCCTATGCTTCCTGCAGAGCAGCCTTGAAAGATAAGCATCTGATGGCTTAGTCCTGGGAGCATTTTTCCTCTTGAACATAGTCAGGGAAAGAAGTGTAGTCTTATAAATAGCATTCAGCCTATGAATATATTGTACTTGTGAACATATTTGATATATGAATGTTTGATTTGTATATATTTAAATTGCTTTTTAGCCAACTGGCTATGCTCTTTCTGGCAGTCAAGAGTCTTACCATGAAGTGTGTTTTCTATATATACTTCTTTAATGATGTATACATTGGTATAAAACCTCTCCCTTTCTCTGAGGAATTAATTTTCCTGTTGAAAATTAGGTTTAAAGCCAGATGTGGTGGCACATGCCTGTAATGCCAACACCTGGGACAATGATGCAGGAGGATTTCTAGATGGAGGCCAGCTTAGGGGCTGCATAAGGAGATCCTGCCTAAAAAAAAAAATTACCCTATTGCTTTCCTTTTTTGAGGTCATTTTTTCTGCTGTTAAACATTCAAGTATATACTTTGTATGTGCAATATCAATATTGGAAATATCAATATTATATTAGAGGTGTTCATAGATGTGTATGCATGTGACTCTGGGTGTCACTCCTCAGGCACCATCCACCCTTTTTCTTCTTGTTTCAAGAAAGAGTCGCTCTCTGGTCTGCAAGTAGATTAGAATGGTTTGTATAAGAATGGCCCCATAGGCTTATATATGTCTTGTGGAGGTGGTATATTACTGTGGGTGGGGTTCTGAGGTTTCAAAAGCTCAGTCCACCTCCAGTCTCTTTCTCTTTCTGCTGCCTGCAGATGTGGATGCAGAACTCTCAGCTACTTCTCCAGTACCGTGTTTGTTTGCATCATGCTCCCCACCATGAACCTCTGAAAGGATAAGCAGGCTCCCCTTTAGTTATGTTGGTCATGGTGTCTCTTTACAGCAATGAACAAGACAAGACCCAAGAAACTGTGTGGTGATGGTGACCACCTTTAATCTCACCTAGCACTTGAGAGGCAGAGGCAGGCACATCTCTGAGTTCAAGACCAGCCTGGTCTCCTGAGTGAGTTCCAGGACAGCCAGGGCTACACAGAGAAACTCTGTCTCGAAAACAACAAGCCAAAAATAAAAAATAAAAACAAACAAACAACAAAAGGCAAGACCCAAGGAACTGTTATGCCCAGATCTTGGAGTCCCCCAAAAACCAACTAGGAGACCGAGTCCTATATGAAAAAGGAAAGGGCCTTTATGCTTACACAAGTTTGCAAACTTGGTCTCTCCCTGTGCCCAACATATTGGAGTGATAGGAGAGCCAGAGCTCAGTTGGGGTTGGGTTTTTATAGTAGCAAAGGTGGGGGTGAAGGATTTCTAAGGTTCAGGACCCCTGATTGGATGACATGTGTCTAGGGGTGTCCTGGTGAAAAGCAATGGGTGTGTGCTGGCATCTACAATGGTTGGAACATTAGGAATTTTCTTTGGATGGTCTGTTCCTGGGTGGAGCATGGGTGGTCTCACTTTGTGGTCTTTTTTGGATCTAGGTATTGCCTTAGGGTAAACTGGGACTCAGGCCTACCTACCTGTTGGTCTATAGAGCCTGTCTTGGTGGTGTGTCCTGCAGGATCCATCTGCCTATTTACGCCTGTGCAGGATCACAAGAGCACATTGCCATGCTCAGCGTTTTTTGTTGTTGTTGTTGTTGTTTTCTTTTATTACTTTCTTCTTTTTTTAAAACGGGGTCTCATTATGTAGACCAGGCTGCCCCAAACTCAACAGAGATCTACCTACCTCCTCCCAGTTTTTTGTTTGTTTAAAATGTGGTTTCTGGGGCTCAAATTCAGGTCCTCATGTAATGCAAGGCAAATACTTCACCAACTGAGCCAATTCCCCAGGCCATACCTGTTTTCTTAAGAGCACACTATGTAGACAGTGTTTCTGTGTGTCTTTTCCGCCACTCCCAAATAACCATTCAGAAACTTATTATTAATTATAAATTAACCCATATTTCTTATATATCCTCTGCCACATGGAGGTACCTTTTTTCAACAGGGCACATTCATCATGCTTGTCTCTGTGTCTCTTGTGACTCCTCAGACTCTACCCTTCTCCTTCCTAGCATCCTTTTATTAAACCAATCAGAAGGCACCTCAGCAAAGACATGCTGTAGGAAGACCTGTGATTACCCGCCTACTGGGGAGTGGCCCCTTTTACTATATACGCAGGCGCAGAATCTGCATCTGGCCCCTTTTTCCTTTCTCCTTTCCGCCGGCTGCTTGTTTGGATTGCAGGATTCAACCGGTCAAGCAGAGGATTCTGATTTGTGAGTTTACCCCTAAATAAATATCTATTTCTCATTACTGAGCTAGTGTGGGATTTCTTTCAAGCCTCTGTTCATCACTTGGTTCGTTCCACTCTTGGCACCCACATGGTTTTAAACTCCATGCCCACTGGGTGGATGGCTTGGTCCTTCCACAGCCCTGATAGGCTTGCTTTTGCCTAAGCGGTTTTTTGTAGAATCCCCGTCACAGCGGAGTTTGCTGCATGTGGTGACTTGGAAATTTCCCAGGCGCAGGTACGCATGACCGCTGCATTCCCCCAGGGCAATTCCTTGCTGTGTGGCAGCTTGTGCAGCTTCCAGGTTTCTGTTTCCTACCCCTGTATTCTGGGTTTCTTGCTCCATGTATAGAATTGATTTAATTGCTTTTAATTTGTTAAGCAACACGTATTTCTCAGTATTTAATCAGTACCAGGGTGGAAACTAAAGCAGCCCAGGACCGATCCTGTCACCTGTTGCATTGTTTCTAGTCATGACTCTGCAACCACGCCATCTGCTGGACAATAAAGATGGCTGTTTACTGGATCGCATAACAGGTAATATGGCAGATGTCGTTACCAATGCAACCTTTAGTACCTTTCTTGCTAATACTATGGATGGTATTATGTGAGGCTTATTGACTATGGGGATACCTCAATTTATTGGTTACTAGGTTTCAGTTTTCTTCTCCAGGATTAATATCATCGAAAACAGGTTATCTGAACAAGTTAATACTATGACGGACAGAACTGAATCCATATCTAAGGGTACTAGGAAGTTATCTGAAAGAATTCATACTGTTGAATTTGACAATCAAAGTTGTCAAAAGTTATGATAAATTAACAGAAAAAAATGTATGTCCAAGATGGCAATTTACACAATATTCAAGTAAAGTCCAAAGAGGAGATGTTATCTTTAAAAGAGAAAATTCAAACCTTGGAATCACACATGCAGAATGAGGACCAGAGACTAAATGCCTCCATGAAATCACTAGAAATATATACAGGCCAGGAGATTCAGGCTTTACAAAAGACAATAATAAAAAGATTGGAAATAATTGAGGAAATTATTGGAGCTGATGAACAGGGAAAGAAGGCACAAGGACAGGATGCAACATTGACAGTGGCTGTCAGGAATGGCTTACCCAGGGTTTTACCTGTAATTTACTCTGACAAAGCATCAACTTCTAAAGGCTCAAAAGGAGCCAAGGAAGGTAGATGAATACCTGTAGGAATGAGCAATCTAAAAGAAATTAAGCAAGCTGTCATAACTTATGGCTTGCATTCCGCATTTGTTAAGGAGATGAAAAAGACTTGGGCCTCTAACGTCAGGGCAACCCCCATGATTTTTTTCACTTAGTTTCAGCAGTCCTGGATGACGGACCTTCCTTGATGTTTAGAATTTATTCCAGAGAAGAGTCCAAAAATAAGGAAAAACAGGGAAAAACAAAAGGCCTTGAGGTTTCCCAAGATCAAATTCTTGGCGAAGGTCCTTATGCTGACCCACAGGTCCAAGTTCTTTACAATGAAAAATCTTGTCCCTATTCCAAAAAGCAGCCTTACATGCTTCAGAAAGGATTCAAGAACAGGAAAAAGAATTGAATCATATACCAGGGTTAGCCAGGGACAGAGAGAACTGTTTACCGACTTTACAAAGATTAAGGAAGTCTGTACAAATAGGAATAACAGACCCAGATGTTAGACGTGTAATTTTTGAATCTCTAGCTTTTGAAAATGCAAACTTAGAATGCAAAAAGATAATTGGGCCTTTAAAGGTTAGATCAGCACCTATGGAGAAATGGATTCAGCATACAATGAACATTGAGACATTTGACTATAATTCTGAGTCTTGGGTAGGAGAAGCAATTTCTAAAGTAATGAGGAGACATCAAACTACCAAATGTTTTAATTGTCGTAGAATAAGACATCTGAGAAGGGATTGTAGACAAGGAATTTCTAGGAATAATATCTCCTCTGGGAATGGCAAAAATAGGAGACCCCGGCCTTCGGGTATATGTAGAAGGTATAGCAAACACCAGCATTGGACCAATGAATGCAGATCAACAAAAGACAGAAAAGGCAACCTGATACCATCGGATAACTCTTTGATGGGCTTCTCGCAGGCCGCCAAGTCAAAAGTGGCCCAGTCATTCCCAGTAACTGTGGAGAACATGTCACACCAGGAAAATTAAAAACTCCAGAGCCGTCTGTAAAAGAGCATACTGTTCTAGATGATGGCATAAACATGGAAGATAAGACAAAAATTCAAATAGGAAATAAGAAATGTATATTCTGGCAAACTTCTATAAATGATCAGAGACCAAAGCTGAGAGTGTGTATAAATGGAATTGTTATTGTTGGCTTGATAGACACACAGGAGCAGATGTGAGTATGATCACTGCAGAATCTTGGCATCCAAATTGGCCTCTTCAAGAGGCAGATGTTCAATTACTAGGAATTGGAACCATATCTCAAACAAAGTATGAGATGGGTTGGCTTTATTTAGCCAGAAGGTCAAAGTGGGAAGCTGAGACCATATGTAGCTAATATTGCAATAAATTTATGGAACCATGACCTGCTACAGCAATAGAATACCCAGATTAACATTCCTACAGTCCCTGGAACTCATAATTCTGGGAAGGATATAATAAGTTATTATGAACAAAGGTCATCAGCCATTCAGGCTGTACAAGAACATAAAGCAACTAGCAAACCTTTAGAGGTACCAACACCCCTGCTTTTAAATTGCTTGACTGAGAAGCCAGTATGGGTTAAGCAGTAGCCTCTAGCTGAAGATTAGTTGCAGGTTTTAGAACAACTGGTACGAGAGCAACTAGATGCTCACCATATTGAAGAATCAACCAGCCCTTCGAATTCTTCTGTATTTCTTGTAAAAAAGAAATCTGGTAAATGGAGAATGGAGACAGATCTAAGAGCTGTCAACAAGGTTATTCAACCTATGGGCCCTCTACAATCTGGAATTCCTCTGCCCTCCCTATTACCAAATGGATGGCCTCTTAGAGTTATTGATTTGAATGATTGTTTCTTCACAATACCTTTACAATAAAAGGATAGAGAAAAATTTGCCTACTTATAATAATTCTAAGCATACTAGGAGATATCAATTTACTATCCTCCCATAGGGAATGCTCAATAGCCCCACCTTGTGCCAATACTTTGTAAGTCAGCCATTGGAAATAATAGGTAAGCAATTTCCTAAGTCTATAATTTACCATTACATGGATGACATTTTGCTATCTGATTCAAACATGGATACTTTAGAAAGAATGTTTGAAGAAGTAAAGTTTTGCCAAAATGGGGATGACAAATTGCTCCTGAAGAATACAGAGAGGAGATTCTGTCAATTACCTAGGTTATAAAATAGGTTTATAGAAAATTAGGACACAAAAGGCACAAATTAGGAGAATCCTATTGCGGGCTCTTAATGACTTTCAAAGATTGTTAGGAGACATTTCTGGTCTTCGACTGGCTGTTGGGATAACACCTGATCTAATAATTCATTTAAACAAAACCTTAGATGGTGATAAAGATTTGAATAGTCCCAGAGAATTAACAGCTGATGCAGAAAAGAAATTGACAATTGTTGAGGAAAAATTACAGGAGGCACATGTGAATAGGGTGAATCCAAATCTTACTTGTATTCTAGTCATATTGCCTTCCAGAATTTCTCCTACAGGAATTTTAATGCAGAGGGAAAGTGTTATTTTAGAATGGATCTTTTTACTACATAAACCAAGTAAAAAAATAAAAACTTATGTGGAAAAAGTCTCTGAATTAATCATAAGAGGTAAATATATAGAGCTAGTTTTGGAGTTGGACACTGGCTCTGTCCCTCTCTAATTCAAGCATGTTCTTAAAAGAACAGCCCAGAGTTTCTGTCTCATGTATTTATAATGTAGAAAACAATCCCACACCAGTTTGGAATTATTATTGATAAAAGGGGTATTTATTTTAAAGGAAAAAAACTTACATAACACCGTCCTAGACAACAGCCCTCTACACGGCCAGGAAAGGAGTCTAGTCGCTGGAACTGGAGTCCGAAGCAAGAGATCAAGAGGAGGGCTGCTGCTGCTTTTTAAAGCGAAAGAGAGCATGCCCCAGTGGGCTGGTATCTCAACGCATATTGGCTGAAGGAGCGGAAGGAGCTCCCGCAGCACCTCCCCCTTTTGTTTAAGTAAGAGAGTTCTAAACCTACTACAAATTATATACAATAAGAACAAATATCCTATTCCAACTAGCTTAAGTCTTGTACAATAAGTAACTTGGCCAAGTCATGAGAGGAAAGTAACTACAATTATCTAGTCTTCAACCAGATCAAAGATCCGAGAAGGGAAATAATGTTACCTGAGTAATTAGGAAATGCTATCAGACAACTTCCAAAACATTCAACAAATCACAGAGACAACTGGCTACCTGGGCAATCACCCAAAGTCACGTTTGCAACGTTGAAGCAACCAACTTTGCCTAAGGCCTAGAATAATTCACAGATTATTTTTAAAGGCAAGAAAATTTTCAAAACTGTCTTACCCTGTCTTGGCATGATTTGACAGTTCTTATCCATTTCCAGATACTATATATTTTGTAAGTAGTCGAGGTATGGGCAGTTCCTTGCTCAGAGGCCAGTTTTGGCAAGATGAAGACAAGCTCCAAGCAGATTGTCTTTGGTGCTCAACAATATCTCGGGAATAGATCGGTGTTGTCAGGAGCGATTGTGACTCACTACCACAGAACTCTAAGTTAGATTAAATGCCATTTTCTACAGTTCTTTGAAGAGGTTACAGAATATAATCTCTTTGTATCTAAAGAGCCTGATTAGTCTAACTATGAATATGACAAACATAGATGACTGTTGATCTACAATTTTTTTTAATATTTCTTATGGCTTATTTAACTTTATTTTATGTGCATTGGATCCCCTGGAACTGGATATTCAGACAGTTGTGAGCTGCCATGTGGGTGCTGGGAATTGAACCCGGGTCCTCTGGAAGAGCAGTCAGTGCTCTTAAACCACTGAGCCATCTCTCCAGCCCCTGATCTACAATTCTTAATACCTATCTAAGACAATAAACAACTGCAATAAATGAGAACAATGACCTCCCAATGTAAACAATGTATAAGTATCTTGATCAGAGGTAGAAATGTATACTGCAATATGATATATATATGTATCAATACATGAAAATGTTTTAAACAGAGGTAGAAGCATGCAGGCATACAATATTCAGTATAATTTAACTTTCTATCCAATGTAATTGTCTATAAACAGTAACTCATAAATACCAATCTGTTATCCCATCATCCAATTTTCCCTTTTTTTTCCCAAAAAGATCCCTGAGCTTATAAAATTCCTCCCCCAACCCTCAACTGTATACGAACTATAATCAACCCCTAAATGATGTCCCTAAGCCTGAGGACATACTGTGCTGGGAGAGGTGATGTCATCCTCTAGAATTATCTCCAGCTGTCATGGGGTGACTTTCTTTCTAGGGGATCCTGTGAAAGTAAAACGATGGTTAAATTTTAAGATCAATATCTGGTAAAATTGCAAATAGTCTCTGAGTATTTTGTGGATGTCTGGCCAGAATGTTCTAAAAGATGTGCACCATTTCATCTAACCAAGTTGGAACCGTCTTGTGCAGCTGGTACCCAAAACTGGTCTTTTAGTAGCGTGATCAGTATCATGACGTCATATCAACCAGGTGTTGTTGTTATGGGACCCCATCTTCTTCCTGGAAACTTCAAATATTACTGCAGGAAAAATGCATTGTTCATTCTGGAAAACTTAAACATTATTTATATAGACATATACAGATGTATATATTCGATGAAAGGCATGATAAAAACAAAAATAGATATGAAGAAAAGCAAAGATGTTTTCTAAATTCATTTTTCTTTCTGTCCCATGTAATGGCTCTTGACATGAGACAGAAACTCCAGAATCTCTGGGTTTTTCTCTTAACAACAGGCTTGGCAATAGAGAGGGACTGAGCCAGATTCCAACTCCAAAACCAGCTCTATAAATTTAGAAATATAAACATATATTTTAGATTTTTATACTTACAGAACCTATTCAGTTTTCATGATAGTCTATATTGGGTAGTTAGTTTTTCAACTGTCAGTATTCAAACATCAAGGGTCCCTTGAATTTTTCAAGGGAGAAGAACAGAAACCTGCCCCCATCCTATATGTTTTTTACCACCTATATGACTATCATCATTGTGGATGAACTGTAATTTCTCCTTTCCAAGAGGTTTTTCCTCTTCAAACCAAACCTTTATTAATTTTGATGGTATCCAAATTTTTCTTCTGTGGAAATAAGAACAAAACCCCTGCCCCAATGTAGCACGTCTCCTGGCTTCCATTGAGAGGTCAGCACATCCTTGAAATAAACTGGTGGATTTAGTTCACCAGATTTTTCCATTATCCAATATCTTTCTGCTGCTGTTGTCCCTTTCTTATTGGCATTAAGAAAATTCAAGGTTAATAAGGCATTATGTAATCTATTTCTGGGGGCATTTTCCACCCCTTTCTGTTTGTTTAACATATACTTTATAGTTCAATTTGATCTTTCTATAACTGCTTGACCTATAGGATTATGACGTTATACCTGTAACATGCTTAATATTATAATAAGCAAAAAAACGTTTCATTTTCCTAGAGACATAAGCTGGGCCATATCTGTCTTTATTTGTGCAGGTATACCCATGATGGCTTAAAGCAGTTGCCCACTGAAAGCCTGAGTAAGTGTCAATGGTGTTATGTACATATTTTAATTTTCCAAATTCTGCAGAGTTGAACACATCCATGTGCCAGATTTCATTCCTTTGAGTACTCTTTGGTTAGTCCCTGCAGGTAACTGTGTTTGGTTATATAAAGAGCAGGTAGGGCATCCCTTTATAATCTCCTTAGCTTGTTGCCATGTAATGGGAAACTCTTTCTTTAAACCTTTGTTATTGACATGATATTTTTTATGAAATTCTGAGGCCTGCAACAGGCTTCCAATCAATAATTGTCCAATTTCTGCATTCCCTTGTGCTAGAGGACCTGGCAGATCCATATGGGATCGGATGTATTTTATGTACATAGGACAAAGCCTATCCCTGATTATGTCTTGCACCTGGATTAACAATGGAGTTAATTCTTTGTCATTTGGTATAAATTCAGCAGTTTCAATATGCAAGATAACTCTCTGCATATTGGGGGTCAGTGACTATATTAAGAGGTTCTTTAAAATCCCTTAGCACCATAAGAATGGCATCCTTATCTATCACCATGCACAAAAATCAAGTCCAAATGGATTAAAGACTTCAATATAAATCCAACCACACTGAACCTGATAGAAGAGAAAGTGGGAAGTAGCCTGCAAAACTTGGGCACAGAAGACCACTTCCTGTGTATAACCCCAGTGGCACAGATAATAAGAGCAACAATGAATAAATGGGACCTCCTGAAACTGGGGAGCTTCTGTAAAGCAAAGGACACAGTCATTAAGACAAAAAGGCATCCTACTGAATGGGAGAAGATCTTCACTAACCCCACATCGGACAAAGGTCTGATCTCCAAAATATATAAAGAACTCAAGAAACTAGACATTCAAATTCTAAATAACCCAATTAAAAAATGGGGTAATTATCTGAACAGAGAATTCTCAACAGAAGAAGTTCAAATGGCCAAAAGATACTTAAGGTCATGTTCAACTTCCTTAGCGATCAAGGAACTGCAAATCAAAACAACTTTGAGATACCATCTTACACCTGTCAGACTGGAAAAACACCAATGATAGCCTATGCTGGAGAGGATGTGGAGTAAGGGGAACACTCATCCATTGCTGGTGGGAATGCCAGCTGGTACATCCACTTTGGAAATCAGTGTGGCGGTTTCTCAGGAAATTGGGAATCAGCCTACCTCAGGATCCAGCAATACCACTTTTGGGAATATACCCAAAAGATGCCCAACCATACTACAAAAGCATTTGTTCATCTATGTTCATAGCGGCATTGTTTGTAATAGCCAGAACCTGGAAACTTCCTAGGTGCCCCTCAATGGAAGAATGGATAAAGAAAAAGTGGAGTATTTACACTATTCAGTGGTTAAAAAAAAAACAATGCCATCTTGAATTTTGCATGCAAATGGATGGAAATAGAAAACACTATCCTTAGTGAGATAACCCTGACCCAAAAAGATGAATATGGTACTTACTCACTCATTAGTGGACTCTAGCCACAAACAAAGGACATTAAGCCTATAGTCCACAAGCCTAGAGAAGCCAAATAGCAAGGTGAACCCAAAGAAAAACATATAGATCCTCCTGGAAATTAGAAGCAAAGAAGATTGCCAGGCAAAAGTGGAAGCCCGGGGGCA
>PVIU01019306.1:0-36686 GCA_004026605.1 Ondatra zibethicus
GAGGAGGAGGAAGAGGAGGTTCTAAATTCCAAATTGTAGTTGGAACCATATCCTTTGGGGCCTAACTGTTTTCAGTGTGCCATGGTCTTGTCCAGTGTGAATGTTAGTTTCAAAGGAGTGACCCAGTTATTACCTGCACTTTACCATCAGTACTGAGACAGCCACCAAGTGACCCATTGGTGGATATCATATGGTGCCAGCCCTGCACATCGGCAAGGCCGTCATCTCTCAGACTGTGCTGCCAACGAGTTCTAAGGCACTGTCTCTGGATGTGACTAGGCTGTATGGATACAGAGAGCAAACAGCAGTAACTTAAACACGGCCAGGAAATAGGTCCATACACAACATGTAATGAATCAAGTGCCCGCTCTCTCTTTTTGGGGGTTTGTTATTTTGTTTTTCGAGACAGGGTTTCTCTGTGTAGCCCTGGCTGTCCTGGAACTCACTCTGTAGACCAGGCTGTCTCGAACTCAGAGATCCAACCACCTCTGTCTCGCAAGTGCTAGGATTAAAGGCGTGCTCTGCCACTGCCTGTGTGGTCTCTCTTGTTTTTCAACAATTTTTAGGCAAGAATAATATAAATACTTTCTTTGCCCTTTCCATCTGGATTCCTCTACTTGATTAAAGTTTAATAGTGTATCACTCAGTAGTAAACATCTGTATCAAGCTTGCCTTGTTACCCTTGACCACTGGAGATTAAGTTGTAAATGTGATTCTCATAACCTTTGGCAGTATCGATTTTCTTTTTCTTTTTTGTGTTAGTGTGTGACCAGGTGCATATAGGGGTGCAGCCACACGTGTGTGCACATACATGTGCTGTCCAGAAAAGGATATTGAGTTTTGTTCCTTAGACACTGCTTTTGGAGACAGGGTCTTTCCTTATTCCGGCCTTGCCCAGTCAGTGTGCCACGCAGGCTGGCAAGGCCCAGGGATCTTCCTGTCTCCCTGTCCTCAGATCTGGGTTGGCAAGTGGACGCTAGCATACATGGCTTGGGTTCTTGGCTCCTTGTGTTTGGAAGGCAAGTGCTTTTCCAGCTGAGCTCTCTCTCCAGCCCTTCAGTTTGTCTTTTCTAACGAGGACACTGATGAAAATTCAAAGTTCATCCACCCACACCAGCACTGATTCAGTTCAACCATCCCATCACAGACCTCATCAGTATCCCTTATTGGCCCGGCAGCGTCCTCTCTTAGTATACAGAATGCTACATGTCCCCCTGTGGTCCAGAATCCAGTGCAGTCACTTACCACGCCCAGTTCTCCTATCCCTAGATCCACCCTCACTGTGGGACAGTCGCCCACTGTTTCCTCGTCTTTTCATTTCAGTTTTGCAGAGGGCAGCCTAGTCACATTGCCACCTCACTTTTAACTCAGCCCACACCAGGCTGAGTGAACCTGTTACAGCTCCTCCCCATCAGACAGCCTCTCCAATGCCCGACTGTTATCCAGTTAGGAGAAGTGATTGACAGTTCGGAACAGGCCTAGATATTAAAAGTAGGAATAAATGAAACACAGCTCTAGTCGGGAAGGAAATGTTATCTTGTGTAGAAGTTACCAGCTAAAAGAGAAAATAAGTCTATTTCTTTCAGTTGTACAGCCCTAGAAAATAAATCAGAAGAATATCCAAACAAATACACCTTTGCTTTGCACTTCAGCTCCACTAAAACGCTTGGGCTGCTGCTGTTATCAGTTGATGAGAGTAAAGCGACTCCCCAGATCATCCCAAACAATAAAGAGCATTTTACCTTAGATGAGGCAAAGCCATGTCTATAAACACAAGTCACAAGCGTGCCAGGAGAAAAGGAGCTGTGGTAAATAACAGGCCCACGAAGCCTCACAGGCAAGGAGTGAGATGCACCAGGAACAACACACATCGCACAAAGCCCTCCAGTAAGTCAGGCGCTGGAAGCAACTATTGGAGGGTGTGTAGAAGAAACCATTAGACTCCCAGCCAACAACTTCGTCCCATTCATTCAAATTACTGTGCTTTTTGTTGTTGCTTTTCTTAATTAGTAAATTTATTAGTATTGTATGTATGTGTACCTGGTATGCTGTGGGTATGCGTGTCCCACAACACACACTTGGAGACCAGAGGACAACTTGTGGAGCTGGTTCCTTCCTTCCACCTTCATGTGGGTTCTAGAGATCAAACCCAGGTCACCAGGTATGGCTGACAAATGCCTAGTAGTTTCTGAGATACATTGTGTGGCCCATCTAGTCTCGAACTCTTCATCCTTCTGTCTCAGTCTCCTGACTACTGTCGCTGTAGGCTTGTGCCACCATGTCTGCTGCAAGCAATGGTTCCCTCTTTTATTTGTCTTATTTATGTGTGTGAGTGTTTTGCCTGCACATCAAGCATACTCTATGTGTGCCTGATGTTCTCAGAGGTCAGAGGGGTATCAGATTCCCTGAAACTGCAGCTATGGATGATTGTGAGCCACCATGTAGGTGCTTGGAACTGAACCCTGGCCCCCTGGAAAAGCAGCAAATACTCTTAACCACAGAGCCAACTCTCCAGCCCCAGATTCTTCTTTTTAGTGTAAATCAATCAAGGCATGTAAGATTCTCTCACAAAAATCCAAGTGCAAATCTGAAAACACTGACTTCTCCCTGCAGATGGTAGGATACATTCCACATTTTCTTTCTGTAACATGTTTATTTAACATGTATTTGTTGAGTGCCTTCTATATGCCATGAACTATCTTCTGCCTTGCATAGGGGACACATACAAGTTTCATGGAATGTACATGTAGAACAGACTTTATTAGGAAAACATTTTTAGGGGCTGGAGAGATGGCTCAGGGGTTAAGAGCACTAGCTGTTCTTCCAGAGGTCCTGAGTTCAATTCCCAGCAACCACATGATAGCTCACAACCATCTGTAATGAGATCTGGCACCATCTTCTGGCATGCGGGCATACATGGAAGCAGAATGTTGTTGTATACATAATAAATAAATAAATGTTTAAAAAACATTTTTATAGGATATGATTTATTTATTTTTGACAATTCCATAGATGTATGTATGGAATGGATCGTGATCATAACCACATATTACACCCTTAAGCCCTCTCCCAATCTTTTTTTTTTAAGGGGGTTTGGGTATAGTTTATTTAGTGGGCTATGGGAGGAAAGGGAAGGGAGAGAAACAGAGAGAGAGAAACAGGGAGAAACAGAGAGGAAGAGAGGAGGGGCCCTCTCCCACTATTGCTGATTTGCTTTATCTCATCTAGTGCTCCCCCACCCCACCCCCGCCCTCATGTCAAACCCCTCCTCCTCCCTAACCCCAGGGAAAGTTCACATAAACAGAGGTAGCAGGAGTGACCTCACCTTTCATTACCGCACAGCTTAGGCAGTGGGGAGATGGCTGTGTGGCCCCAGGCCAGTGTGTGAGTGCAAATGCTGAGACTTGGCCCCTGAGATTTGATGGATATTTATAGTGTGGGGGAGGGGAACAGGGAATGACAGAGGATGCCACCCTGTTAAAAAACGAACACTTGGCACCCAGCAATCGTCCTTCCATCAAACTAGACCAGGTCTGCTGAGAGCTCTCTGCTAAGTCATGACAAGCTCCCATCAGGATCAGCCCCTTCCCGGTCCAGCCCCTGGAACTTGAGACTCTTTTAATGTAATGCTCTGTGTTGTCTTTAGGTGGCATTGAATTGCACTAGGTTTTATGTGTTCGTTCTCAAGTGGAGTGTCAACCAAATCTCATACAGCTGGCCAAGCGGGGCAAGACATGCCTAACACTGAGAAGTGTCACACAGCTGGCCGAGCGGGGCAAGACATGCCTAACACTGAGAAGTCCTAGAAGGCTTCTGTGGTGAGGTCAGTCTGTATCTTTACTAGAAAATGGATTTTATTTTTGCATCCCTTTTCAACCCTATCCACTTCCACTCTGCGGCCATCAATTACATCCGGTTGCTATGCCTGTAGGATAACCTTGTCGCCCTTTCCTGGCTTATGGATTCCACAGGAACATGGAGGTTGCCATTTCATAGCAATGTCATCAATGACCTCTGGGGAGGCAGAAAGACAGTCATGGATGTGCCCCATGGCAGTCAGGGTCCAAACCCATGTCTACTCAGGTGTTCTCTGAAGTCCTATGAATTGTTCATCCTTCAAGGTCAAACCAAGCATGATGGAGGAGGAGGAGAAGAAGAAGAATGAACTGTTCCTTTTCATATGAGTGCTTATGAGAAAATGAAAAGAAATGTACACTACCCCCTTCACTCTCTACCTTGCACTGATTCCTGACGCCATAGCAGGGAGGCATGGCTACAATTTAAAATAACCAAAAACACACAGAAGAGCTTTGCTGAAACTTGGCAAGAGTCTATGAACCACACAGCCTCATGGGTAACTTCATGGCTTTGTTTACTGACCGAGGTTTCTGTCCTACCCGGTCCCTCTATGTTAGCCACGCCACCCACAGCCATTTAGTCCCAAAGAAACACACAGAGGTCCACATTAATTATAAACTGGTTGGCCTAGTAGCTCAAGCTTCTTATTAACTCATTCTTACATCTTACATTAACCCGTTATTTTTAATCTGTTAGTCACGTGGCTTGGTACCTTTTTCAGCGAGGTAGTCACAGCTTGCTTGCTCTGTGTCTGGCTTCTTCTCTCTTTTTGTGACTTGGAAGAATTTCTTGCCAGGTGTTCCGGTGCCTTCCGGAAGCTCCTCTGCTGTGATTCTGTCTGGGGCATAAACCTAGCTGGCTTCAGCAGAGATGTTCATCAGTATTTCCATTGCTGTAAAACGTGGTCGCATCACAGGAGTGTGTAGACCAGAAACCAAATTGAGTTTACACTTGAAGGTATTGTATCAGATTCACACGAGTCATCGCGCAGTATTCTGATCCTATACAGTCCAAACACCATGGATGTAGTTAGAAGGTGACTGGATCTTAGTCGCAGGACAGTGTGTTGGCTTTCACTGCTTGAAGTTCAGAGTTCTTCTCAGAGATTAGCAACAGTTCTTTATCACTGAATGGAGCTGCTGCCCTTGAAGGTAGATGATTTTATCAGTGAACTTTCCTGTTTTCAGATTTGGGGCGTTGTAGACGAGGTTCCAGACCGAGCTGACAGTTTTGGTAAGGCAGTGGTCAAGACCACCTCGAGGAGTCAACAGGTCTTCAGCCAGATGGCTATGGTCTTTTCTTTATGGAAATGCAGTTTCCGTTTCTATAAAACTTAAGTCATCCTCTGGAAATTTAAGTCCAAGAAGTCCTATTGCAGGATGGGGTTTGCTCAGTGCCATGACTTTTGGTGAGCTCATCTGTGTCCACTGGGGCCCGATGGCATTGGATAGTAGTGGCCACTTCGCAGTGAGAGAAGGCTTTGTCGTTGTCAAAGGCCTCGAGTAAATGAGTTGTGGTAGATTCTTGATTAGCAGAACTTTTCCACCCATCCAAAACCTGGTTCTAGAGATCCAAGAATTCCGTGAGTTTGGCAGTGGTGCGGGGTTCCTGCTGCCTGGATTGCTTCCAGCCCGTCCTGTTCTAGCACCACCCATCTGGTGGCCTAGTGCTGTAGAGTTTGTCACCGATATATAAAGAGAACAGTCATGTGTCAAGTTGTACACACACGTGCAAGTGTGTACATGTGTGTGTAAAAGTCATAAAGCTAGAAAGGAGACCATGAGAGTGAAAGAGAAAAATCTTAGTGGGGGAGAGAGGGAATACGTCTGGCATGAGAGCTAAAGAGGGGCTATCTAGGGAGGGGGGCGGGAAGAAGACTAACAAGGGGGAAGCAAGGGATGGAAGAGGTCAATGAGGGAAAGAGACAGTAAAGACAGGCTGGTGCTGTATGGATGGAAATGCAAAAGGAACGCATTGCTTTGCCTGCTGAATTAAAATTTCATTTGAAAAAAATTGAGCTAGGCATGCAGTGGTTCTCAGCCTTCCTAATGCTGTGGCCTCCAACCACACAATTATTTCTGCTGCTACTTCATAACTGTAATTTCGCTACTGTTATGAATCATAATGTAAATTTTTTTTGGAATTTGACAAAGAGGTCATGACCCATAGGTTTCTCTGGTAGAGAGAAAGCTTGGAGGTTAAGAGCCCTGGATGACTTTCCAGAGGACCTGGGTTTGATTCCCAGCACCCACAAAATGACTCACAACCTCTGTCACTCCAGTTCCAAGGAATTTGATGCCCTCTTCTAGCCTCTTCAGGCACACACGAGTGTACAGAAATATATACAGACAAAACACACATACACATTATATATATATAATACACACACACATATATAATATGTATTTATTTTATGCAATGCTGAGGCTATAGCTCAGGACCTTGCTCAGGTTAGGGAGGCATATTACCCCTTCCCAAGCCCTGATTTAATTACTTTGCAGTGAACTTTGGAAAATAACAATGTCTGGTATCTCTACAGTATCTTTAGCCACTGTTAGATGATGGTGTTAAGCACTGAATTGCTGTGTCTTCCTTTGTAGGTTCATCCGAGACTGGTTTTCAGAGACGAAGCAGGTGGCCAGGGTGGATTTCTCGACAGTGTTACCACGTTCCCTTTCTCTTTATATCTTCTCCTTCCTGAATCCAAAAGACTTGTGTGCAGCTGCTCAAGTCAGCTGGCCCTGGAAGTTTCTAACGGAACAGGTTTGCCCCTCTCCGCTCCTCTTACATCCTAGTAACGGGACACAAAAGCAGCCATAATCTGTAATGGGTCGGTCAGGATGGCTCTCTTCCCTGAACTGCAATGGAGGGAGTCTGAAACATAGCTATGTGCCCCTTAGTAGGAGGTAATGGAGGGCTGGGGAGAAGCTGGCTTGGTGGGTAAAGGTGCTTGCTGCAGATGTGAAGCCTCAAGTTTGGTCCCTAGAACCTATGGAAGGCTGGGCATGGCGGCTCACATCTACAATCCCTGTGTTCCTCCAGCGAGATGGCAGATGGAGACAGCAGAGTCCTAGACACTCATGGGCAGCTAGCCTGGGGGACCACAAGAGAGGCCTTGTTTCAAACAAGGTGGAGGGTAAAGCTAACTCCTAAAGCTGTCTTCTGACCTCCACTGGCACACACTCACCTATACTTATTCACATGAACACACACACACACGCACACACATGCACACACACATTTTTAAAAATGGAGATAAGTCAAAGTAAGTTCTTTTTTACTTGGAAGGTCTCCCCTGCTTTTGGTTTCCCAGTTTCCGTTCTGGGAATCAAACCCAGGGCCTTGCACATGCTAGGTCAGCACACTCCACCACAGCCAAATACCAGCACCAGTAACATGTTATAGTCATGGCTATGCACACCTTTCCGATAATTTATTTACTTTTATCATTCTTGTGAATTATTCAATTTGATTATTATTTAAAAACATTTCATTTGTAGAAGTGCACTATTCTTTTTGAAAAATGTCATGAGCTTTGTTTTTTATATGGTGTTATTTTATTCATGATAAATTAATTCTGGAAAGCTGGTGCATAACCAGAGCTTCTACTGAATCCTTGGCTGACACCTGCTGAGGAGCAGAACAGCGGCTAAAAACCGACGTCTGTCCTTGCTTCCGCCTCCGCTCTAGGTGTCTCTCCGTGGTCTTTTACGAGAGCTGATGCTGAGTAGACACGCTCTGGCTGCATCTCATGTTTTCCCCCGTAGACCACACATCTCCAGGGATGACACTGTCCAGAAGTTTACTTCAAACGCTAGCTGCGGCTCAGTGAGGGCCTCAGGCACAAACCAGACAATGGTCTTTGTTTTATGAACTGTTGCCAGGCTCCTCGGACTCAGGCTCTCTGATTTAACCCGTTATTTATATATCTTCACCCTTGGCTTCTCTGTAGTAACACACCCAAGATATGCCCACCAAAGAGAGTATGCTTGGTCGGCATTTGGCATATGAGGTTTTTTTTTTATACTGTTTTGGTTTTTAAGGTACAGAGAAGTGAGCCCAGGATCTCATATATGCTAAGCAAATGTTCTCCTTCTGAGCTGTAAGCCCTGTCTGCAAGTGTGCATTGCTTTTACCTGTGTATGTATGTGGGGGACACTGGGTAGTGTCCCAGCACTTTTGTGGAGGGAGCACGTTAGGTGTTTGTTGGTCCTTGCCTCTGCCTTCTTTGAGACATGATCTTTCACTATTTACTGCTGAGTCCTCCTGTGAGATGCAGGGATTCTGTCTTCATCTGCCTCCTCACTGTAGGAGCATAGACATTACAGACCTGAGCCACTGTGTCTAGCTTTACATGGTTCCCTAGACAGGGCTGTTCTTGCTGCCATGAAACACCATGACCAAAAGCAAGTTGGGGAGGAAAGGGTTTATTTGGCTTACACCGCTACATCATAGTCCACCGCTGAAGGAAGTCTGGATAGGAACTCAGAAAGAGCTAGAACCTGAGGCAGGAGCTGATGCAGAGACTATGGAGGGTGCTGCTTACTGACTTGCTCAGCAAGTTTCTTATAGAACCCAAGACCGCCAGCCCAGGCATGGTGCCATTCACAATGGACTGGGCTCTCCCCCATCAATTGCTAATTAAGAAATGCCCTGTAGCCAGACCTTATGGAGGCATTTTCTCAGTTGAGGTTCCCTCCTTTCAAGTTGACATAAGTTGCCCAGCACACATGAATTCTGGGGATCAAAAGTCAGGTCTTCATGTTTGTGCGGAGGGAGCACTTTGTCCACTAAGCCCGAACATTGATATTTTTTTTTAGCCAAAGTGTTTAGTCTATTTATATTCATATAGATTCTGATATATTTCGGTTGAAACCCACCATCTTTATAGTTTTTTTTATTTTTTAATAAATGTATTATTTTTGAGGCAACGTCTCATGCATTCCAAGCTGGCCTAGAGCTTGTTCCGCAGGAACAGAAGACTCCGGATTTCTGATTACACTTCCCCGCCTCCTGAGTGCTACGCAGCTTCTTGTTGCTCTTTCATTTGTTTTTCATGTTTCATTTTTATTCTACTCAAGCCTTCCTTTGGACTGCGTAAATATTTTTGTTGTTCATTTCGAAGTGTTAAATAGTTCATAATTATCAGGCATCATAGTATGCAGTCTGTATTGGCTTATTACTCTGAAGACAATGCCAGGACCTTAGACCCTTTAAGCTGTGTATCACTCTCTCTGTTTCTGTGCCTTTTTTTGTCATATTTTTTATTATGTGCATATACATACATAATAAACATATAGTTGTCCTTGAGAACCTGAAGCACACTGGATACAGTCCATCCCTCTTCCTTTGTAATAGCAAAATCCACAGTTTTATATACACTGGTGTATCCACATGTAATCAATCCTCTTGGATACTTTAAATTCTTCCACATGTTATTATTTGTATTTGTATTTATTTATTTATTTTGGTTTTTCGAGACAGGGTTTCTCTGTGGCTTTGGAGCCTGTCCTGGAACTAGCTCTATAGACCAGACTGGTCTCGAACTCACAGAGATCTGCCTGCCTCTGCCTCCCGAGTGCTGGGATAAAGGCGTGTGCCACCACTGCCCGGCTATTTTTAAAATCATATTTAGTACCATGTATATATGCATGAATTGCATGTATTTATTTGTATGTGTATCTATGGCTATGCCTCCTGAGAAATGGGATTATAAGCTTGCACCAACAAGCCTGGCTCCATACTCTCCTAAGTGAGTCTTACATCATTTTGTCTTTCCATGTTTAAGTCTGGATTTTCTTCTGATCTACCTTTCAGTTTTCTGTTTCTTTTTTTAAAAATATTTATTTATTTATTTATTCATTATGTATACAATATTCTGTCTGTGTGTATGTCTGCAGGCCAGAAGAGGGCACCAGACCTCATTACAGATGGTTGTGAGCCACCATGTGGTTGCCAGGAATTGAACTCAGGACCTTAGGAAGAGCAGGCAGTGCTCTTAACCACTGAGCCATCTCTCCAGCCCAGTTTTCTGTTTCTTTAGCTGGAAATTCTAATGTGCTCTTGTCTGCTTATTGAATTTTAAAATTAAGTTATTATCTTTTCCAGGCCTAGAATGTTGATTTGCTTCTGTTGCCAACATTTCCCACTTGGCCCCTTAATATTCCTAGACATATTAATTATAGGCTTTATTTCAAAGTTTGTGTCTCATAATAGCAATGTTTGGCTCTTCTTCACAACTCTCTATAGTTACTAAAAACTGAAAGACAAACAAACAAAGAATTCCTGTCTTTCTTAGTACTTGAATTATTTTTGATTGAGTGCAGATATTAGGTATAAAACACTGACGTCATCATCTGGATCTCTGGATGATGTCATCTGCCAGAGAGAATTTACTTTTGCTTCTAGCATGGGATCAGGCCAGGAACTGACTGTGCATAAGTAACAAACTACTTCAAAGCTGGCCTCAGCCCTTGTCATAGTTTGCATAACTCAGTCTTCTTTTTCTAAAGATTTATTTATTTATTATATATACACTGTTCTGCCTGCATGTCTGCCTGCAGGCCAGAAGAGGGCACCAGATCTCATTATTGATGGTTGTGAGCCACCATGTAGTTGCCGGGAATTGAACTCAAGACCTGTGGAAGAGCAGCCAGTGCTCTTTCATCTCTCCGCTGAGCCATCTCTCCAGCATAACTCAGTCTTACTCTTCCTACAGTGGTTCTCAGTTGAGACCCCTGTGTGGTAACCAGGTATCTGCTTTGATGAATTTCAGATTGTGTTCTTTCTTCTGCCCTCCCCCTTCCTTCCTTTCTTCCTTCTTTCTTCCTTTTTTATCTTCCCTGCTTCTCTAAAGCTCCTGGGTCTTTGAGCCACACCCTCAAGGCCTGCTTTGCAGCCTGAGCACACTTTGCTTTGAAATTTGCAAATGTGGACTGGGGAAGTCCTCAGTCACAGGGTGCTTGTCAATCTTGCGGACCTGGGGTCAGTCCCCAGCACTGCATAAATCAGGTCTGGTGGTACACACCTGTAATCCCAGCACTCAAGAGACTGAGGAAGGAACGTCAGAAATTCAAGGTCATGCTCAGTTATGTTATATAGTGAATTAAAAAAAAAAGAAAGAACTGGCAAATGCCTTGAAGCCAGTCTGGGTTTCTTTTTGTTCTGAGATCTTGAGGACATGAGGTTTTTACTGTGCTGGTAGTTTTAGAATGTACACACACACACACACACACACACACACACACACACACACACACATTGTCTGTCATCTCTTAAGATCTTAACATTTTTCCAAGGATGCCCTAGGACTCCCGGGCTCATAGCATCCCTCCCATCCCAGCCTCCCAAAGATCTAGAGCACAGGTGCAAGAGTGCATGCCATTGTGCTCTGCTTGTTTTTATATTTTGTCTAGATTGTGATTTCAGTGAGCCACATAAAACTCACCATTTTCAATATGTCAAAAATCGCTGCAATTCGACAATATAATATGAGTTCAATAAAAAATTCTTCTCTGCAGGAGGGTTGGTGTGAAGCAAAGTATTATACCTGAATTCTCATAATCTAGACTTAAAGTGACAGAATGCTGTGTTACAAGATGGCATATATATGTATATACTACATTATATATTCATATATAATGTAATGTATACTCACCAAATAACATTCTTCATATGGAATAAAATATACTTTATACTTTTGTAGATTGAAGTTTAGACATTAAGTCAACAATACTAGAAATGGCAGCCTACCAAAAAATAAGGTGTGTGTGACTGAAACCACCATTGTTAGAACACCATCCCTTAGAAATCTGTCACTCATCCTTCTCTTGTTCTTCTCTGGAGGATTGCTTATGGATGCCCAAATGCACGAGGCTTGGATGGTTTCTGCCCTATACTCCAACACAGAATGAATATGGAGCTTGGAAGCACCACTACATTGCTTGTGTGTCCAGCTTGGATTGGCTAACGCCCAGGGAAGCTGCTGCTGTTTATGGGACACTGAATGAACCCAAAACCGAGGATGAGGAGTACAAGGAGAGGCAAAGAGAAAAGTGCTTAAGGAAAATCATTTGGGAGAAAATTGCATTCCGTAAAAGTGAGTAGCATTATAAAAGTGTCTGTCTTCCCCAGACACTGGACAAATGGGTTTACATACAGATTCCCGACTAGGTAGAGAACATGTGGGGCTCTCATCACCATATGCTCAAGGCCAGCTCCTTTTTCCTTTATTATACTTTCAGTTAACTGGCAATAAAAACATAATTTCCGATGAAATAGCTAAGGTCAAGCATCTGCCTCCACGGAAGTCTACTCCCAGGTTTGTAAGAGTGTAAACAAGGAGGGGATCTGGTAAAATGGCTCAGTTGCTGACATGCTTGTCATACTAGCCCAAAGACCCTAGTTAAAATTGGTAGTACCCCCATGAGGGGGGACCTTAGGTAGGGTGTTTGTGCCTTGTAATCCCAGTTCTAGGGTGGAGGCAAGGACAGGAGGATCCTGGGAGCTTCCTGGCCAGCGCGCATAGTCGAGTCAACCTCTAACTGCCACTGGTGGGCTTGCGCCCATACATCTGTGCACACACTCGTGCACATGCCTATGACCTTTCCCAGCCACAATCCCGCTGTCCCGTGCACACAGGAAAGGAGGAGAAAGTGCAACCACAGTCAGAAAATGAGAAGTCAATTCAGTGCAGAAGAATCGGGGCTGGTGAAAATGAGGAGCGAGCATGAGGGTGAGACCAGAAGAGCGACTGCTTTGAAAGAAGCAAGAAGAAAACAGGATAAGATCATGGGCTTGGGGAAACCTCTTGTGTGTACATGTTCTTAAAATGCACCGTCGACAGGCTGGGACTCACCCTCCTCTTTTCCCTCACTCTTCCCTGAGAAGATAGACACAGATGGGAAATCACCTCCAGCCAAGGACAGAAATGGATGCAAACCAATGGGCTGATTATCTGGTCACAAGAAGAATTTCTTTTGCTCTGAGCTTTACTGATTGACTCAAAATGACAGATAGCAAATAAGAAATCCTATAAGGAGTGGATGCAAGTAGCTATAATTACTGTTTGGAATATTGCTTTGGTGTAGCTTTCTTTTTGGATGTCTTGATCTATGTCAGCTTGTCTGGGAAAAGTGTGGCGTAAACAGGAAGCCTGCTGCTGTTCATTTTTCAGAGGAGTTATTCAAAGCTCGACCTTCCTGGCTGAGCGGAACGCGCTGTTCCAGGTCCATGAGCCTGCCCAGTGGTCCTCGGATGCAGAGAGAAGGAGCAGGATTCTATGAAGCTTTGGAGAGACAGCTTGTTCTGGCATCTTTAGATGCTTTGCCCACACGGTGAGCAAACTTCTATCTACTGAGGGCTCAGGACTCTCCTGGGTCATGGAGAATTCATTATAGAATTATTTAGCCAACAGAAGGATGTTCAGTAGTTGGATGCCTTGTATTCTATGAAATGTCAGGAAAGGAATTAATGACTTCATACTCAAGAATAGCAGCCTTTAAAGGCTTTCTGAAGAGAAAAACTTATGTCTAATATACTTTTAACCCTATGGTAAAGTAATATTGTAGATATCATATATTTTCTAAAGCTGTTGAGCAAAAATGACATTTCCCTACATTTTTATGGAGTAAAAGTAACTGCACAGTGTCTTTGTTAGTCTCTTTCCCACTGGCCTAATGAATGCCTAACATAATTAAACTTATAAAGAAGAATGGTCTATTTTAGCTCATGGCTTCATGAACAGTTGGTTCCATTGCTTGGGGTCTATAGTAGCATGGGGCATCATGGTGGTAAGGCATGATAGGGAAGGCTCACTCACTTTATGGTGCTCAGGAAGTGAAGAGGAAAAGGTGGCATCACTAGGGTCCCATTAGTCCATTCAAAAGCACACCCTTGATGACCCAACTTCCTTCTACTAGGTCCACCTTCTAAATATTCACCCTACCTCTGAATAACACCCTGGACTGGTGACCAAGCCTTTATTTAATACCTGAGGAAAACGGCAGATCCCAATTATAGAAGCATCCAAACAAATGTGGACAAACTCCCATTTATATTGGTAAATCTAAAGACAATACTCTTTTCCTGCTGAAATTAGAGAAATGGTGTCTGTTTTCAGTGATTCAAGTCATAATGTATGAGCACAGTGCCAGGATTCAGTTCTTTTTTTTTAAACTTCACTTTTATTTTATGCGCATTGGTGTTTTGCCTGCATGTCTGTGTGAGGGTGCCTGATCCCATGGAACTGGAGTTACAGACAGTTGTGAGCTGCCATGTGGGTGCTGGGAATAGAACCCTGGTCCCCTGGAAGAGCAGTCAGTGCTCTTAACTGCTGAGCCATCCCTCCAGTCCCAGGAATTCTGTTCTTATTCTACCTGCTCTCCTATCTGACATTTGTAACTTCCAAAACTTGCGCAGCTGCATAGAAACGAAGAAAAAGGGTTATTTTGCTTTTCGCTTTGGATTCCACGCTAACATTTTGAATGGAGACACTGAAGTCACCTGTAGGTGACATGACTCATCCAGCTGTCATAAACATTGGGACCCAAATCCTCACAGTCCACCCTCCTTCAGCTTCACCACTGACATCCCATGCAGATCTGGGTTGGAACATTTTGAGTGTGGCCTTACGTCTCACTCATCTGAAGACACATAAAGAATCTTAAGAAGCATAGGGTATTTCTCATCCTTGGTAATGTGGTGATGGGGCTGTGGAAATAATGGAGATATTACTTAGGAACCCCTAAGGGCCAGAAGTGAATTATGAATCACTTGGATACCCCTTTTAAAATACAGTTTTGAGCCCTTAGGTGTATCATGTTATTTATTTTAAGAGCCCAATAAAAGCTAAGTGAGAGTCAAGAAGCTTTCCCTGTATTCCTCATGTGGAAGTGGAGAGATAAGGGGGCAGATTTGGCCAGCCTGGGACCCCTGTTTGTCTCTATCCCTCGGACTGCTAGGAAAGCTTAAGAACTCAGGGATGCTGGTCTTCTGCTGTCCGTCTGTCTGTCAGTGTTCATAGGATACTGCACTTTATCAAAAGTCATGCTAGCGGAGCATTAGGATTTTATCCCTCCCTCTTGTCTCCTACAGAAGCAATCTCTCTGGAAGCCACTCCCCCCCTTTATTAGTAAAGAAAAATCATCACGGGGTTGGCAGAACCGAAGACAGCTCTTCCTGTGCTTTGCAAGTCATCCTGATCTCATCGCGGATTCCCGCCTATGAGGTACTGCTGTTCTAGGAGGCCCGGCCCGCCCTTCCCTGGATGGCTTTTTTCATCTAGACTAAACAAAATCTTTTGGCTGTCTAAAAGATTCATCTCCTGAGAGGAACATTGTCTAATCAAGTGAACATTTACAAGACCCATACAGTTTTAAAAACTGAAAGCAATAAAGATAAAAGTAATCAAACTTATTTTGAGAAAGCATGAGAGGTCCAGATTGCTGTGTGAGCAGTTGGTGTCAAAACACCCCTGTTGGATTACGCTTATTGCTCTTAAAAAAAAAAAAATAGCACCGGATGTCTGTGAGTTCGAGACCAGCTTGGTCTACAGAGATAGTTCCAGGACAGGCTCCAAAGCCACAGAGAAACCCTGTCTCCAAAAACCAAAAACCAAAAACCAAAAAAAAAAAAAAAAAAAAAAAAAAAATAGCCAGTCCAGGCTGGTCTCAAACTCATGAATCTTCTGCCTCCGCCTCCTTCAACAAATCCACCATGTGCCACCATAACAGGCAATAATTTATTCATTTTTATTTTATTTGCATTGGTGATTGCCTACATGAATGTCTGTGTGAGGGTGTCAGACCTTGGAGTTAATAGACAGTTGTTAGCTTCCATGTGGGTGCTGGGAATCGAACCCTAGTCCTCTGGAAGAGCAGTCAGTGCTCTTAATGGCTGTACAATCAAAGAGAGGGAAGAGTGATACTATGAACAAAGAGGTCAAGGCTATGATGGGGATACCCACAGAATCAGCTGACCTGAGCTAGCGGAAGACTGACAACTGGGGAACCTGCATAGGACCGAATTAGGCCCCATGATTGCAGGTGACAATGATGTGGCTTGGGCAGTATGTGGAGCCACTGGCATTGGGACCAGGATCTAACTAACCCTAATGCATGAACTGACTTTGTAGAGCCCATTCTCTATGGAGAGAGATTTTACTGAGCCTAGACATGGGAGGGGGAGCAGAGCCTTGGTCCTGCCTCAAGGAGATGATGGGACAGACTTAATTGACTTCCCAGGGGAGTGTAGTAAGAGTGGAGGAGCAGGCGCCGCAGTCCCGCAGTCCCGCAGTCCCATCCCCGTCAGTCCAGCGCAGGGCCCCTTGTTCCATCCTGCCCGGCTAGCTTAACTCCTGAAATAATTACACAGAAACTGTATTCATTTAAAACACTGCCTGGCCCATTATATCTAGCCTCTTCTTGGCTAACTCTCACATCTTGCTTTAACCCGTATCTAGTAATCCGTGTATCACCACGGGGTCATGGCTTACCGGGAAGATTCTAACCTATGTCCATCTCAGGCGGGAGATTCATTGCATCTGCCACACTTCCCTTCTTCTCAGAATTCTTTCTGTCTACTCCACCCACCTAAGGGCTGCCCTATCAAAAGGCCAAGGCAGTCTCTTTATTCAACAAATGAAAGCAACAGAAATACAGAAGGACCTCCTGCACCAGGGGAGGCTTTACTCTTCCTGAGGAGCTGATGGGGGTGGAGTGGAGGGAAGATGTGAGGAGCAGGAGGAGAAGAGGGAGGGGGAACTGGGATTGATATGTAAAAATTAATTAATTACTAAAAAATAGTCGGCATAATGATTAAAAATATTTAAGGCTCTTCCAGAATTCCCAAGAAGTTTAATATTATGTGATCAATAGTTTTCAAAAGTGGGTTAGAAGTACTGCTTCATGACCTATTTAAAAATGGTGTCATTAAATCAAAATATGATTATTACAAAATGAAGTTATAGCTAGGTATAGTAGTGTGTACCTGTAATCCAAGCATTTAGGAGGCTGAGGCAGGAGGATTGATGCAAGTTGGAGGCCAACCTGGACCACATAGAGAGTATTAAGTAAGCTAGGACTATATAGTGAGACTGTCTCAAAATATAAAAATAAATAAAATAAAATGAAGTTATGTATTTTCAGTATATATATTAGTTAGAAAATTTTAAAATCTACTTAAGAAGTCCATTGCAAATTGGTATTAATTCGATTTTATTGTTTTTAGGAAGTTGTGCATAAGTCTGTATGGCATGTATAAAAGTAAAGAGGGTGGAAGAAAAGTAACCTAAATCGTCCTTACTATTTATCTGCATGATGAGGTTGCAAATGAACCTATTTCCCTCACAATTAGAGAAGAAATAAAGAAGCTAGCAGGAAGTTTAGTTTCTTCCTTCTGTACTTTCTGAAGCAATTCTTCAGCAACGATAGCGTATTGCACATCATCTGGGTTCTTCGCTAGCTCTAAAGCACACACGCACCGGCTCCTACAGCTACAGTCTTGCTTCCAGATGGTGGTGGAGAGCGTTAAGGTGGGTGTCGTGACAGTGCCCTACGAACACAGCGGTGTGACCTTGGAGGGCCTGCTTCATCTCCTAGACAGAGCTCTGCAAGGTCGGAAGGCACGGAGCCTGGGAATATTTAGCGGTGGAAACAGCCGAGAAATTGACTTACTCCAAGGTTGGTCTGGGGATTGGAGGAGAACAATCCCACAGTTTGAGTGTCTGCAGTGCTTACCCACAAATGTGACCGTCACAGAAGCGCTGTTAAGTTCTCGTTTACTAGGAAAGGGTCATTGTGTCGTCATGAAGAATGTAAAGTAACTTTTGATGATTTTTGATGATAATTTTAAATATTGTGATTAAAATCACAGCATAATGATTACAATCTTAATCCTCTTTAAATGTACGGTTTGTTTATTCACATTTTTTTTTCTTTTTGGTTTTTGGGGACAGGGTTTCCTTGTAGCCTTGGAGCCTGTCCTGGAACTAGCTCTTGTAGACCAGGCTGGCCTCAAACTCACAGAGATCCGCCTGCCTCTGCCTCCTGAGTGCTGGGATTAAAGGCGTGGGCCACCACCGTCTGGCTCTTTTTGGTTTTTTAAGACAGTGCTTCACTGTGTTGTTCTGGCTGTCCTGGAACTCCCTCTGTAGACAGGGCTGTACTAGAACTCACAGAGATCTGCCTGCCTCTGCCTCCCGAGTCCTGGGATTAAAGGTGTATGCCGCCACCGCCCCATTCACATTCTTGTAAAGCTTTTCCATCTTGCAAAACTGAAACTTAAGGAACATCGGCTTCATCACCTAGTCCTCCCCCCCAGCCTCCCCGGCCCCCCTGGCCCCCTTCCCCCCCATAACCACCATGTCCTCTAAATACAGAAGTGCAATCCCTTGTTTTGTCTTTTGGTGACTAGATTTTTCCTTACACTCTCAGGGTTCATACACTGTACCAGTTGATTTTTTTTCTCTTTTAAGGATGAATACTAATCCACTCTATGTGTGCACTCCAGTTTGTTTGCCTCTAGATCCACTAGTAGTCGCTCCGGTTGCATCTACTTCTTGGTTGTCATGAATAACTACAAATCTCTTTTGCTCTTGCTTTCAGTGATTATGGAGATATAAGTATAATACAGTGGCTCTCTTGTTAATTTAAAAACCCTCCATACTGTCGTCCATAACTGGTTTTTATCAACAATGTACAAGTATACCAAGTCCTCTGTGCCATTTACCTGCTAAAGGTTTTTGTTTTCATAGTATCCATCTCATTGTGTTTTGATTTGCCCATCTCTGTGGATGAGTGATGCTGAACATCTATCTGTCAGGGCCTTGTTGCCCATTTGTGTATTTTTTGAAAACAAGCCCTTTGCTTATTGAAAAAGAGGGTTGATTTTTGAATAGGTTGAGTTGTAGAGATTCATTGTATGTTATAGATATTAATTCCTTACCAGATATATGATTTGTTAGCATTTTCTTCTCTACTATAGTGTCAAAGTGACTGTTCTATCACTGTGAGAGACACCATGATCAAGGCAACTCTTCTGAAAGAAAGCATTTTGTTGGAGACATGCTTACAGTTTCAGAGGTTTAGTCCATTACTATCACGTCAGGGAGCCTGGCAGCAGGCAGGCAGCCATGGTGTGGGAGAAGTAGTTAAGAGTCTCATCCTGATCTATAAGCAGAAAGAGAGAGAAAGAGAGAGAGGAAAGAGAGAGAGAGAGAAAGAGAGAGAGAGAGAGAGAGAGAGAGAGAGAGAGAGAGAGAGAGAGGCTGGCTTGGGCTTTTGAAACCTCAAAGTCCACCCCCAGCAACACACTTCCAGCAAGGCCACACCTCCTAATCCTTCTAATCTATTCAGATAGTGCAACTCCCTGGTGATTAAGCATTCAAACACGTGAGCCAATGGGGTCCATTTTTGTTCACACCATCACACCAAGATGTCTTTTATACTTTATGTACAAAGGTTTTGAGTTTGATGAAAGAATAGTAATTACAATGAACACCATGGTAGATAAATTGGTGTTAACTTACCACCTCTGATGAAGCCCCAACTTGGCTTGTACTGCAAAGGAAAGAGATGGCTGACATAACTAAGTTGTTATGTGGAGATAAATAAGTCTCATCAATATTTACCCCTTTAGAGGATTTTTTTTTACCCTTCATATCTAACTTGCATTCGCCCTTGCTTATTTCTAAAGCAGAATTGTTTTAATTTTATTAACATCAAAACTTCCAACCATGTTGGATGAGAGAAGAGGAAATAAATCGGATGGTCTAGCTTCCAGAGAACTTGCAAAATGGCAGGGTAGCAGGCTTTCTCTTTGGGCTGCCAGCTAAAAAAAAAAATGATGTGGAGATTTATTATTAATTATTAAAGCTAGACCTATGCTTAGACTTGTTCCTAACTAGTTTTTATAACTTAAATTAACCCATTTTTTAAATCTATGTTCTTTCACGTGACTCAGTTACCTTTACTCTGCACTGCCCATCCTGCATCCTCCACATCTGACTGGCAACAATGCCTTTCTTCCCAGAACTCTGTGTCCCCAGAAGTCCTCCTGCCTAACTTCTTGCTGCCTAGCTAATAGTCATTCAGTTCTTTCTTAAACCAATCACAGTGACACATCTTCACACAGTGTAAAGAACTATTCCACAATAAGGCAGAACAAGTCACAAATCACTTCCAAGGAAGGAGGGGTAAAGGAGAGTTTGGGGTGATGATTGCCAACTCTGGGAGCCTCACTTCTGCTCTGACCTCATTTTTTCATTGAGTTTTTTCTGCTTTGGAAGTTAGTTGCAAGATCCCAGGACTCCATTCACCTTAAACTTTGCTCAAGCTTGGTGACTCCCAGTGCTGCGCAGTGAAGGCAATGACCAAAACATAAGTGTACAATACCTCATTAATCTAGAGTGTCAAAGAGTCTTTGGCCACAAAGCCGTTCAGTGGTACTTTTTGTGGCCCTAACATGGTGCTCTATGAAGCACAGGTACACTGGCTGTTGCAAGGAGCAAGCCGCTTGTTCGTCCCAGCAACCCAGAACGGAAATAACCACACAGAAACTGTATTAATTAAATCACTGCTTGGCCCATTAGTTTTAGCTTCTTATTGGCTAACTCTTATATTAATTTAACCCATCTCTATTAATCTGTGTATCACCACGTGGCAGTGGCTTACCAGCAAAGTTTCGGCATGTCTGACTCTGGCTGCTCCACGGCAGCTCTCTCTGCCGCCTTTTCCCCAGCATTCAGTCCAGCACCCCTCCCCCCCCGCCTACCTAAGTTCTGCCCTATCAACAGGCCAAGGCAGTTTCTTTATTCATTAACCAATAAAAGCAACATATACACAGAAAAACCTCTCACACCAATTAGCAATCTTGGTTTTATGGGCAAATATTATGTTTTAAATTTGTGATTTTATTTCCACAAAGTGCCAAAAGTTTCTGCTTATGGTGATGTAACAAACCAATATTGATAATTTTAATTTTTTTCCTTAGGCTATAAAATTTGTATTAAAAATTTACTGTGGCCTGAAGTGAGAGACTTCTGGGAGAAACTGGGAAGCTATGTGGCTGCCGAAGAAAAAGGCGGCCAGGTAGATTTCTTTGTGCCACTTGGAGCATCAGGTCAGCATCTAGAAAGGCAGGGGACGTGTCTACCCATGGTGTCATTTTTGTGTGTTTCTGAGGTGCCTTCACGAATGAATCCATTTAATGCGTGGATCAATGACTTATTCCTTTTTACCACTGTAATGATTGCATGAAATACCATTACCCTGTATACTGTAATTTCTTTATCTATACAATGTATTTTATAAGTGAGGTTGCTGTGAGCATGTGTGGGAACATGTGTAGTCACTCCTCTAAGGTATATGATCCCAGTGGTGCGCACTCAACTTTTACAAAGCCAGCTGGCATGTTGTACCCCTTTATTCTTCCAGAGAGTATGTCTGAGAATGCACTGCTCGACAATTCTTTTTTTTTTAAAAAAGATTTATTTATTTATTATGTATACAACATTCTGTTTCCATGTATGCCCGCATGCCAGAAGAGGGTGCCAGATCTCATTACAGGTGGTTGTGAGCCACCATGTGGTTGCTGGGAATTGAACTCAGGACCTCTGGAAGAGCAGCCAGTGCTCTTAACCACTGAGCCATCTCTCCAGCCCAACACTTGATTCTTTAGTTTTAACCCAAGCATCTCGTAGTGGTTCTGATGTGTAGACTCCTACTGGGTCACAACGCTGAGCATCTTTTTATGTACTTATCCGCCATTTAAAAATCTTCCTCAGTGTCTGTTCGAGTATCTAGCAGGTTTCGAAGAGTAGATTGCTTTTCCAGTTGCTGCCTCATGTTTCCCTTCTCTGAAGAGTTCCACTGAACAGAAGAATTTCTTAATTTTGATGAAATCAAACTTATTATCTTTGCTTTTGTAATTATGTTCTTATTGTCATATTTTTAAATTATTTAAAAAGTATATATTTTAAAATCTTATGCCTGTAGGTGTTCTGTCACGTGTATGTTTGTACCACATGGGTACAGTGCCCATGGAGGCCAGAAGAGGGCGTCAGATCCTCCAGAACTGGAGTTAACACCAGGTTGTCAGGAGCCATGTGGGTACTGGGAATCCAACCTGGATTCTCTAGAAGTGAAGCCAGGGCGCTTAACCTCTGTGCCATTCCTCCCGTCCCTGTGTTTTAAAATTCTTTGTGAATCAAAGATCATAAAGATTCCCTTCTGCACATCATAGGAGTTTATGTTTAAGTTTGGCATTTAGGTCTGTGGCCCAATTGATTTATTTCAGAATACAAGACTTGGGCTGAAATTTATTTTACATATGGGGACCTTTTTTCCCAGCACCGTTCCTGTGGGGAAGCCTTTTCTCGCCCTCTCCCCGCACTGTGAGCTTTATGTACAAGTTTGCTGCAATCATTGATGATATGAACATGAGTCTACTCTCTGTCTCTGGGCTCTTGTGGACTCTCTGTCTGACTTAATTATCAATGAAAATAGCATCTGACCCCATCAGCTTTCTACCATCTTGTGCCTTGAAGCAATAGGGTATTTATTTTTGGACCACAGAGAATTAAAACACCCCATCCATTACGCAAGTTTCTTCTCAAGCAGTTCAATGTAGTCACTGAATTCCATTACACACTCTATATTCCAGTCTGTGTCACTGAGGAGGAGGAGAAATGAACACCACATTAAATGTTGACATTTTGTTCCATCCTGTTTATCTGTTTCAACTCAATCCACTTTCAATGACAATTCCCCTTTACTCAGAATACTTTGGGAAACCCATGAGGTTTTCTCTGTTTTGACTTAAATATTCCCAACTTGAAGGAAAGCATTTGCTCGAGCTGCCTGCCCTCTTCCACATCTCATTGCTTTGTTCTCACAAATTAGGTGTGAGGACATCTGTCCATAGGGGTAAAGGTGAGGTCTTGGTGGGCTCTTTGATAGGGGGATTTGACTTGAAGATGACAGTTGCCTGTGGTCTTTCTTGGCCAGCTCTGCCATGCATCTCAGTAAGAGTTGACTGTTTCCAAGCAACCTGTGAGTAAACTAATGCAAGCTTTTTGTTTTGTTTTGTTTTGTTTTGTTTTTTGAATCTGCAGAAGCAGGCATAGAAGTTCTTTCTCAGCTGTCTCAACTAACTGGTACCTTCTTCTCCGCCCCCACTGGAATCGCGACTGGTTCATTCCAACACAGTAAGTGAACATGAGAGCCTGCTGCGTGCCCAGTCACAGACAGCCGCTTCAGCCTCCCTGAAGGACAAGTGCTAGGCAGACACGCTCTTTGTCTCGTTTCTCTTCATCAGCAAGCAGCAGGTGTACACCTTTGCCGTTGTACAATGATTCCGATCTGCCTGCGGCAATTGCCACTGTCTCTGAGTGGATGTTGTCCCTTCCAGAGCTGTGTCATTTCACGCCGCTGGTCGTTCATTTAGAGGAGGATCTTTGGCTGAAAATATTTTGCTTCAAGCCATTGTATACTAAAACCCTCTTGAAAGAGTCCAGCAAAATTGGATGATTCAGAGAATGTGTTTTCCTAGTTAAAAAAAAAATAAAAAGAAGGGCTTAGGTTTTATTTGGGAACAGAAATTGGAGCTGTAAGGAGCTTTGCTCAGATCCCATGGAGTAGCATGATCAAGAAGGGAAATGGATCAAAAGAGAAAATACGCCTGCATATCCACCTTCACTGACTCAATAAAGCTACTGATATTGGCTAAAAAACGCAACACTGGCTGAGAGGAGAACCACGTGGCTATCCTACAAGGTCACTCATTTTTTCCTTGGAAACTCCCCTCTTTCTACCAAACAGGGCTTGGGCTGCCTTGCAGATGACAAGAAGACTGATTCTTTAGTCCCCAAAGGCCTTTCATGACTGGGGAGAGTTGGCACCACTGTGACACTTGTAAGGGAAATGATTCCATGTAGGGGAACAGAAAACGCTTTGACTTCGCAGTTCACACAGTTCTGAAGCAGAGACGGCGGGTTCACTGTAGTTCTTACAGCATCAGCAAACCATGGTGCCTATGGCTCTGTGGAGAGAATTGCCTAGCTCAGCTCAGCAAGGTTTGGGCCCTATTGCTTGCCCTAAGAAACAGCTGTACTTCCTTTTCTTCTCCTGCCCCTTTCTCCTTTGGTCGTTTCTTCTTACTCTCCGTGTAAAAGAACACATTGGAGAGTCTTGCACATGCTTGTAGGGACAGGAAACGCAATGGATCTGATTATTCATTCCAGTAAAAACCTGCACCAACAACAAACACACCAGTGGGCCGCTCCATCATGATGCAATTGCTTTGCAAGGAGCCTAACTTTTTCTCCCATCCACCATAGTCATGCAGAATATTTTGGGTTCCCCATAATTTGAGAAAGAGAGGAGGAGGGGCTGCTGGGGGTTCACCTCGAATGGCAGGCATGGCAGGGTGTGGGAAGTGCTAAGTAGGCAGAATTCTCACTTTAGAATGGAGAGACACATTCTTACTTACATCCATCCCCTCTGCTTCCCAAAGCACCAGACAGCGATTTCGCTTCTAATTTCGAGGAGAACATGTCAACCTTATCTGCCACGAACAGACGGGCATTCATGGTGTTCTTTTCAAGTTTCTTATTTTACCACGGAAAGCAGGCTGTGGCTGCTTATCTTCTCCCGAGAAAGTCCACTATGCCCGGTATAGTGACAGCTGAGCTGGTTGTACTTTAAACAAAAAGTAGAAACTCCTGTCTCAGGTCAAGTCTTGAGCTACTTGGAGAGCAAGGCCGATGAGAGAAGCCTTGTCTCAAATAACAGAGTGGATAGCACCTTGGAAACAACCCCTTGAGTTGACCTCTGGCCTCTACACGTAAGTGCACACATGTACACTCACATATATGTAAACTTGTACACATACTGCACATGTGTACACACACACAAAATGATCTCAAGTCTTCAATAAAAATCCTGTCAGTTCTTAGTGACTGGTTGGGGCCACAGCAGGACAGGCCACCTCCTTCTGACTACTTCAGTGAGTCTAAGCTGCAGGCATGGGCCAACTTCACGGACTCCCTGGAAGACACCTTGAAGTCAGTGAGGAAGGAGTTCCACCCACTCTTCAAGAACTTGCAGAGGAACATCAGCGGCCGGATCCTAGGTAAGATCTCTGACACTTCCGCAGATCAGACCAGAGCTTATCTATTCCCTGAGAAAATTCAAGACCGAGAACAACATAAGCAAAACCCAGCTGTAACCCACGCTTGGTCAAACACCATCTCCTTGGTTTCTCAAGAGGAAACTAGCCGTGCTCAGTGTTGGAGCTGATTCCTGTTTTCAGGTCTCGCCGTCTTATTGGTCCACATGGCAGCCCTTCTGCCCTGGACAGAACTTGCTTTTTGCCCAATTAGAAAACTGTATCTCCCCGCACCATAACTTTCCAGCTGCTCAGTACTTCTTACCCATGGTGTCTACTACACAACTTGTTCTACAGTTCAGTTATTATCTAAAATGCACAATTTACCCGGATGCTTCAGGTAGATAAGCCCATTCGGTTCCCCTCCAACTATGCTTATAAATTATATATTATAATTTTCTTCTTAAACAATAAAATAAAATATAGAGCTTGGTGCTGAGCTCCATGGTCTTTTAATGGGCCTATTGAACATCACTGAATCAATTTTCCATCCCCCTGCTCCAGTTACCATAACAGTCTTTGTGGAATAATGTACTGTCTCAACACCAGATCACAAGCTAAACTAGCTCATTCCTTAGCATGAGGCACTTTTGCCATCTGGGTAACTATGTTCCCCTTCACCTTGACCATCTCTTCATATCTTAAACATTCCACTGGACTAAGACAGTACCATTCGAATGCTAGAGACCCGTGCCTTCCTCCCTCTCCCTGTTGTGCACACAAACAGGAGCACATGTGTGTCCACAAAGGCGCTTTGTCCATCAGCACATTTGCTTCGCAAATGCCTCTTATGTTGAGATTTTCCCCTGCATTTTCCTGTGCCACCTGCTCTGTCACATCTAGG
This sequence comes from Ondatra zibethicus, assembly GCA_004026605.1. Lineage (NCBI taxonomy): Eukaryota > Metazoa > Chordata > Mammalia > Rodentia > Cricetidae > Ondatra > Ondatra zibethicus. The sequence goes on from PVIU01019306.1 coordinate 25,868, forward strand.
AAATGTTAAACTGATACTCTTAAATAGATTGGAAACTATAAACCAGCCAGATAGTGGTGGTGCACGCCTTTAATCCCAGCACTCAGGAGGCAGAGGCAGGCGGAGCTCTGTGAGTTCAAGGCCAGCCTGGTCTACAAAGTGAGTTCTAGAACAGTCAGGGCTACACAGAGAAACCCTGTCTCAAACAAACAAAATAAAAACAACCACAAAACAAAAACTATAAACCAGGAGAACTAAATCTCCTTTTTCTTTTATAAATACCAAGGATTAGATAGAAAAAGGGGAAAAGCAAATATTTTTATGAAAGTGTGTTGGCAACAAGAAGTCAATGGGGAAAGGTGTTTTACAGTAAAAGTATGTAAATATTAAAATATTAAAAAATGGATAGATATGTTTATATGTAAGTGACTTTCTCTGAACTTAAAATATGTACATTTGAACACAAGGTGAGGGAAATGGGAGACTATTCAGTTGGAACAACTAACATACAAGGTTCCATTCATAATTTCTTTTATTATTGTCAGATTCTTAGATTCCCTTTCAATATCAGTTTTGCCACATTGAAATCGCTTTGGCTCATTTCCTGTTTTATGACAGGGCTTCTCACGGTAATAAGAAAACTTTGGTCCTGCTCCTTGCATTGTTGTCCACTGAAAAACAACTGTGATAACAGTTTTCTTTGCCATCATGTGTCTCACATGAATTAAGTACAGCGTGCCTTATTTATATTTCAGGGCAACTTATGTTTGACTCTCTGAGTATGGCCAGCATCCTAGATAACCAAGATGTTGCACAGGCTCTGGCGGATGGGCTGGTGGCGTTGTCAAAAGAAGGATCGGTAAGTGATGTTGCTGAAGGACGAAAACTGGAAAAAATTTCAGCACAAATAAATCCTTAGTTTATGTTTGTTACCTTTTACCAGTTCATTGCTCTGGGACAGAATTCCTCAGAGAAATCACATCAGTTTATAAAAGCGGGCTCAGAGAGATTCTGGAGTCAAGATGTGGTGGACTAAGTATATAAAGCAGAGGCAGGAGAACTTCTGGGTTATTTAAAGTCTATTAATTTGCCTGCTGTTTTCTGTCTTGTGTCTAATTGCAGTCAGAAGTGACCTCGTTAGCAAACAAGTTCATGACCTTATAGTCCACATAAATGTTATTCTTTAGTAGGAGCCATGGAACTGAAGCATGTGAAACAGGTACAAAATGATGCTAGGCAAGGGACTTAGATGAGAAGAGAGAGTAGGAAAGAAAACACAAAAGAAAACTAGGCGAGCCAGCCTTTGGGGATAGGAATAGTTGGGGGAGTCTCAAGAAGTATTTGTATTATCAGGCCATCTTGGACAGTCTGCCAGAAAAGTCAGTGTGCATTTCAGAAGACTCTAAGAGATTAGCTGGCTGGGGAGCTAGCAGAGGCAGGAGAGTGCCTGCTTTGCAGGTGCGAGGGCCTGAGCTTGACTCCCAGAACCTTTGTGGAAGCAAGCAAGGTATGCGAGGCATGTGCGAGGCATGGTGGCAGATGCTTGTAATCCAAGTGCTGTGGAGCAAGAAACAGGTGGATCCCTGGGCCTCTCTGGCCGGCCAGCATTGCTTACTTGGTGAGTTCCAGACCAATGAGAAACCCTCTTTAAAATAAAAAGTGGACAGTGCCAAGGTTGTCCTCTGGCTTACATACACACACACACACACACACACACACACACACACACACACACTGGTAGTTTGAATGTAATTGAAGTGTGGCTTTGTTGGAGCAGGTAAGACCTTGTTGGATGAAGTGTGTCACTGTGAGAATGAGCTTTGAGATCTCATATATGTTCAAGCCATGCCCACTGTCTCAGTGCACTTCCTGTTGCCTTTGGATCAAGATGTAGAATTCTTAGCTCCTTCTCCAGCACCATGACTGTCCGCACACCTCCACGTCCCACCATGATGACAATGGACTAAACCTTTGAACTGGAAGCAAGCCCAGTTAAATGTTTTCCTTTGTGAGAGTTGCTGTGGTCATGGTGTCTCTTCATAGCAATAGATACCCTAACACACACACACACACACACACACACACACTCACACAAGGTTTAGTCTATGGGCTCCCTTTCTCACAGCCTCAAAGCTAACTGTGAAGCTGAAGGAAATGACCAGGCATTTGGGGAAAGTCCAGAATAAGAGAGGAGAAGCCATGATTGGTGGAGTCTCAGGGCTGTGCAAGCTCTTTACTCTTCGAGGACTGACCCCCTCCTTCTGTGGTGATTCTGTCATTTAAACATGAGCTCTGCACACGTGCCCTCTCCCTGCTGCTGTTTGTCTGCTCTGCTTTCTCTTGGTTTTCTGGGGCAGCACCAGATAGCTGCAGGCTTAGCTACCCTGTATGGAGCCTGCCATAGCCTCAGCTCGGTGATATGCCAACCTTACACCCTGTGAGCCAAGGCCTTGACAAGTTTCTCTGTTGAAGTGATCACAGACATTCACAGAGATCCAAAGGCCTGGAAAGACCCTGCACTTTCTCTCAAACACCAACTGGCTAAACTTGTTTGGTGGACGAATAACCATATATGGCATGATTTTGATGAGGCTCAAACCTACAGTGTGAGAGGGAAGTAGCCACCACAGGGAGTTGATGTGTTCCTCATCAGCGGTGCCGCCCTGCCTCTTTTTTAGGCTTGCTTCCCTCCTGAGAGACCACAAGATCAAAGCTGGCTTCTTTCTCACGTCGCCAAGGGCTGTTGTAAACCACTTTGAGTCTAAAGATCTTGAGAGAGCCTTCCACAAGACCTTGAATTGTGGAAAAAAGCTGAGAACCAAAATATGGTTTGAGCACAAATTTAGTAATATTAGTTGAATAACAATTACTTTGTTTTCTAGTCATATGATTTAAGCAGGGAGCTGAAAAGTCTGGTAGAAATGTGTACTCTTTTGTATGTATCCATGTGTAGTGTACATGCATGTGCGTGTATGTGCTGTAGAATATTATTTTAACTGGGCAAAGATGTGTTACATTAGTTTATGCTGAGGACTATTACTTTAACTGTGCAAAGGTGTGTTTATGCTGCATTTGTTTAATTATGAAAAGATGTGTTGCATTTGTTTCACCTTGCCTGTCTAAGGCACCTGATTGGTCTAATAAAGAGCTGGACAGCCAATAGCTAGGCAGAGAAAGGATAGATGGGACTGGCAGGCAGAGAGAATAAATAGGAGAAGACATCGAGGCCCAAAAAGAGAGAAGAGAAGATTGAGAGGAGGAGAGAACAAGGAACACACCCAGGGTCAGAAGCCAGGGAGCCAACAGCCAGCAGACGTGAGAAGCAGTGAACGTAAGATATACTGAAAGAAAGTAAAAAGCGCCAAGGCAAAAAGTAGATAAAGAGAAACAGGTTAATTTAAGTTAAAAGAGCTAGCCAGAAAAGAGCTAAGCTAAGGGCCAAGTATTCAGAACTGTGTGATATGATTTGGAAGCTGGCTGGTGGCCCCAAAAGAAAAAGTCTGGTACATGTGGGGTGACGTGTGTGTGTGTGTGTGTCTGTAGGCCAGAGGTGTTTTCCTTGATCTCTTTCTGCCTCGTGTTTTGAGACAGGGTCACTCAGTAACCCTGTAGCTCACTGCTCAGTTAGGCCAGCTGCCACTGAGCTCTGGGGATCCATCTGAACACCCACCGGGGGTTACAGGCATGTAACACCAGAGCCGAGTTGTTCCTTGGTGCTGGGGTCAGAACTCAGGTCATTACCACCTGAACTGCTCTTTTCTGTCGTATGTTTAACGTGTCGGAGGAATATTTTAAATTGAATGTTTTGTGTGTGTTCGGGGGGCATTTTTCAGGACAAACCTCTGGAATTTTTGTCATCTTTTCTGCTGAAGAAATCTAGTAAAAAGAGCGAGGAATTTGAAGGAAATGATATTCTGTTAGACTGTGATGTAAAAGTAACATCGGATCCACTCACGAAGGTAAGCGTTGCTGTTGCGCATTTTTATGCGTGGTGCCTCTCTGTAGAGCGGGGCTCCAGTGGGCAGGAGAGTCTACTGAAGGATGTTGGGTTTCCTGGAAAGCTTCCGGCTGCCAATTGTTTGACGAAGATCGTTGTCTCGGGCTATTATTAAATAGGGTGTTTCTTGGTTCTTCACGGGAGGGGCATTTAAGCCACCGGGAGAGCACAAGCTCCTTCGCTGACTGGAGAGCTGCAAATCTGCGTTTTGCTTCATTTACTCAGCTGAGCTCTCGCTGAGGTAACCTGAAAGAAAACGATTGCAGACTGAGATCCTTTGTGTTGCGGATGAAACTAAGAGTTCATCTTTCACAGGGGGTGGAGGTGCACACACCTTTAATCCCAACACTTGGGAGGCAGAAGCAGGCGGAGCTCTGTGAGGTCTAGGCCAGTGATTATTTCGGGTCTGGGCAGCTGGAAACGAATACACAGCCTCCACCAACAGCAGGAAGTGAAAGACAGTGAGAGAAGGGAGGCAAGCCAAGATCTCCAGATCCCTTCAAGGGTGTGCCCCCCATGACCAATCCCTTTACTAGGTCCCATCTCCCAACCGTGCTACCGGACAGTGACTCGGCTTTTAATACATGGTCTTTGAGGGACATTTGAGAGCCAAGCAATAGCGGGGGGTTTGTCAAGTTAGAGCAGCTCCCTTATCTGAGAGGTCGCAGTGTTTCAGTTGTCCTAAGTCTGAGACAGTGTGAGTTTGATTCTCATTTTACATCTGCAGCTGCTTTCTCCTGCAGAGCCGCTGGTGTCTCCACTGACTTGACAAAGTGATGGTTTCCTGGCTATAAATACCTAGCGCTGTAATTTGTTTTAAACTGAAGAGTGTTTTACTCAAAGGGAAATTCTGAAGCTTTTTTTTCCCTCTCAAAATTCAAAGGCCCCTCCCTCCTCAGGCCAAAAGTATAAAAATATACCAGGCTGGCATGAGACAGCCATACATGGAAAAGCAGAGTCCCTGGAGCAGAGGGTGCTCGAGAGGTAGAAACTGCAGACCAGGAAGAGAGCTGAGACTGGCCACTGCTCAGAGGTCACCTCCTGCACCAAGTTTCTGCCTGCTGTCTAAACTGTTGACATGACTGCTCCCTGGTTTGGTTAAGGGGAAGATTTTTATTGTAGATGAGAGAGGGGGAGGGGAATAACGAGAATAGCAGGGTTATACTAAGAATGAGTTGCTGAGGAAGGGAGCCCATGTGCTGGAAGGAGTATTGGGTACAGGGGGAGGGGAGAAAAGCTAGGGTGCTAGCCTGGGCTTTGAAACGTGTGACAGGTACTCTGACCCTGAGGAGGGCTGGAGGCCAGCATGAGCTTTGAAATGCTAACGGGAACCACAGGTAGCCACTCGTCTCTTCTGACGGAGCTGAGGGAAAGGACTCCTTTTCATAGGTGAGGACCAGTTTCACGGGTTCCTGCAGATGCTGGCTTTTATCTAACTGCCAGGAATCCTCCTATAGTTGAGGTTGAGTCCGTTTCTGGGTGTTTGGACTGGAGTGTGGGGAAGTGGAGTTGCCTTTGGACCTGACAGCTGCTATATGAAACCACAGATCTACAGAATACACTCATTCTTCTCCTCAGAAGGTAAAAGGAGTTTTGGTTGAAAACTGATGTTTATAGCCAGGCCAGATGGTGAGGGCCCGTAATCCTAGTATTTAGGAGGTGCTAGGAGGGTCAAGAGTTTAAGGTCAGCCTTAGCCAGAGAGCAAATCTAAGGAGAGTCTAGGATACTGGGGACGCTGTCTCAAGGAAACAAGACAAGCAAATCCTCAAACAAGGTGATGTTTGTCCTCCGACTTCTTCCAGGGACAGCAAGGGATCTCTACTAAGAGTTTTATCTTTGAGTAGTGAGAGTGGCAGTCTTTACTGCTGTTCTGTTCTAGCAGGAACACAAGGCTATTGTTCTGTTTCTAGAAGGGCCCCTGGGATGCTGCTCAGGTAACCAGGGGACTTTTTTATTTTGATTCACTAATTTATAGGCAGACTACAAGATATAGTCAAGAGACAGAGAGGAATACGCCATATTTAAATATGAAAACACAAATCTTGGAAAAGTATGTGAACTGTTTGATTACACTTTCTCATGAGTGGAAGAAAGGGGTGGCTTTTCTAAAGTGTAGGAGCCTGTTCTTTCCAGCATCTTCAAAGTGAGATCAGCCTCTTCCCACCGCTGCCAAGGGAAGAAGAGGCGCATAGGTCCAGCCCACTCTCAGGAGTGTGTTGGTGCTGGTACGGGAGAGGAGCCCTGAAGGCAGGACCCTTACCCCCATCCCACCTTTCAGAGAGGAAGCTAGAATTTAGGTTTTAAGTTTAGTAGCTCAAAGGAAGCAAAAAGCTGTTTATATTTTTAAATTGTGTGTGTGCATGTGTGGAGACCAGAGGGTGAGTATTGTCTTCTGTTGCTCTCTAGGGTTTGTTTGTTTGTTTGTTTGTTTGGATAGGGTCTCTCACTGAGCCCGGAACTTACTGTTTTGGATAGATTGGCTGACCAGCGAACCCCAGGAACCCTCCTATTTCTTCCTCCTAAGGGTGGGATTACACGTGGGCACTTTTACCCACAGAACCAGCTCCCAAATCCCTAAGACAGTGGTTCGCAACCTTCCTAATGCTGTGACCCTTTGATACAGCTCCTCGTGTTGTGGTGACCCCTAACCATAAAATTCTTTCATTGCTACGTCATAACTGTAATTTTGCTACTGTTATAAACTGTAATGTAAATCAGGATATCTGATGTGACCCCCCAAAAGGGCCGAGACCCACAGGTTGAAAACCGCTGCCCTAAGGGCTGTTATTAAAAACACAAATCTTAGTTTAAGAGAGGCACCGCATTTGTCAAGAACTTAATTCCGTGTGCCTAGGGACCTTGCAATGAGAGCTGAAGGCAGATGGTTCCCAAGGCTCTCATGGGAAGCATACTGACGGCGCTTTCAGGGATTACAGGACCCACCTCCAAGTAACTAAATTTCATTTCATCTTCAGGAAAGACATGCCATAGAAGACAATTTTCAGGACACAAAGTCTAGTGCAAACCAAAGCAACCTGAACATGGAGGTGCTAGTTAAGCTGGTAAGCCACCTATTACCAACTAGGATCTTATCAGTGTTCTCGCTGACAGGGAAGAGCCATCATTAACTGTGGTTAGTTCTTTGTTTTCCTTGGAGACATCCCTTAAAGAGAGGGACAACCAAGCAACTACTTAACTGAACTGGAGTAAAACCAAGTTGGTAGACCCCCCCCCCCCATAACTATGCTGTAGGAAGGAGATGTGGCATCTGGGAGAAAACCAATCTGCATGTGACTCTATGACTTTTTCATTAAAAAAAAAAAAGGACACGAGGATGTGAAGGTTTGCAGGTTTTAATTGGCTCACCAACTTATAGGCTAGCATCAAAAGCTTACTCTAGTCACTATATGGGAAATGCTGCCCTGGGCTGACAGGATAGCCTGGAGAGGGGATGCCAGACATGCAGAGGCTGTCCTAGCTAACGAAATGCACAGCATGCATGCATTAATTTGGAACATTCAATATGGCTTCACATTTATTTACATTTCTTTTTCCAAAGACTCCAAAGAAGATGTTAATATCCAGTTTTACAGATGAGCACCTGAGTTAGAAAGCCTACGTGACTTAACTAAAGTTAGACTCTCAGAGAGAGAATCATATGAGTTCTGCAAGCCTTGAGCTCAGACCTAGAAATCTTTAGAGCCCCATCATGCCCAGGGAGTGTCCAGGGCAGGCACCGGCCTTAGGACAGGGTTTCTCACTCTCCTTACTGATCTATCGATCACTAGAAATCAGCATGGAAAACCATCACAAACTGACAGTAGCAACCGCCACAGCCTTCTGAGCCTGGACTACCTACCTGGCTAGGATTGTTTTAAATTGCTTTTGGCCATGGTGATATTTTGTTTGTGCTTTTTTTTTTAGATTTATTTATTTATTACCTATACAGTATTCTGTCTGCTTGTATGCCTATAGTCAAGGAGAGGGCACCAGATCTCATTACAGATGGTTGTGAGCCACCATGTGGTTGCTGGGAATTGAACTCAGGACCTCTGGAAGAGCAGCCAGTGCTCTTAACCTCTGAGCCAACTCTCCAGCCCCCTTTGTTTGTGCTTTAAGAAATAAACCTTGCCTGAAGATCAGAGTGAAGAGCTAGCCACACTTGTTAGCCATGGTGGCCAGGCAGTGGTGGCACACACCTTTAATCCAAGCACTCGGGAGAGCAAGGTAGATGGTACAGTTCCTTATGCTCTCCCAGTGGATGCGGAAGAAAGAGCAGAAGACACTCGACAGTGGGTGGGTCACCACTGGCTGTCTGTCTCAGTTCACCAGGCTGCTGGGTGGTTGTATCTAGATCTACACTGTTGCCATCTTCCCTTAAGATGATCCCTCTTTTAGGTCTTGCCTCTTTCTCCTCTTCAGGCATCTTGCTATGGGCCTCAGTCATTACATTTCTCCTGAATTCCTGATGTTTTCTGCAGGAGAGAAAGCTCCAGATGGACTCAGTAGAGAAACGAACTCGAGTTGTGAGGGAGCTTGTACAGAGCGAGAGACGGTATGTGCAGATGCTGGGAATCGTGAGGGACGTGTACACCAGGCCCCTGAGGGCAGCGCTCTCCTCAAACAGAGCCATTCTGAGTGCGGCCAATATACACATCATCTTCTCTGATATTCTACGCATCTTAAATCTCAACAGGTAAACCCTAAAGATGGATTCATTAACATGTACTCCCCAGATGGTGGGAAGAGCACACTTTGTCTCAAAAGTCCTACTGTGGCCCAGCCATTCTCTGTCTTCTTGGGGATCCCATTACCTGGAAGAGCAGAGAGTCTCCTTTGCATGTTACCTGACAGGTACAACCAGCAGTGAAGGCTTCCAGGGCTACCCCAGGTCTAGGTCACAACATGTGCAAGAAAAAGAATTCAATGCCTAGGCATTCTGTGGTCAATAGACTACACACAGAAGTCCATGGGAATGAGTCATCAATGCCTAATTGAATAACAGGACAGGAACAAAGGATTCAATAGGACTAGGAAACTCTGCTTTTCCATGGCGGGTTTTCTATGTATGAAGAGATTGAGAAGAACAAAGATTTCTTCATGTAGTAGATGAAGTGAGACAAGTTCTGATCTTAGTCAATTTCTACAGACCTGGAGAGAGAGTCCCTCACCTCTCTGGGCCCAACCTAGTGACAAGACTAATGAAACCTCTCTCAGCTTTCATGGCCTGAATGGCAGAGAAGGGGTCATCTTGGATCTGTAGAGTATGTGGGCTGTATGCAAGTTAAAAGTTAAAGGCCAAGGCCTTGAAGCTTTTTAAGGTACCACTCTCGTCAGGGGACTGTGAGAATGTCCACAGCTCTGGCTCTCTGAGGATGGAACATTCAGAAGTGGTTCTATTGTGGGAAGCTGGTTTCTGACAGGAAATTAATGTAAAAGATGGGCTTCTGGACAGCCAACCTCTTCCCTTACTGCCCAGCTCCCCCATGCTGTCAAATCCAGATTTCTTTGTGGTAAAGTACTCAGCTGGTCAAGATCAAGTTCCACCTCAAAACACTAGGCAGAAAAGCTTATACCAATGAATTCATTGCTTACGTTTGGAGCCTCTCACAGGTTTCTATGTCAATATACAACCTTCTCATGTTGTAGAGAATTTCTAGATAACCTAAGAGACAGACTACAGGAATGGAGCCCAGCCCACTGTGTGGGTGAAATATTCATAAAATTTGGAAGGCAACTGAACACATATACCAATTTCTTCAACAACTATCCAGTTGTTCTGAAAACCATTGAGAAGGTAGGTGGTTGTGTTACCTCCATGCTAACACTGAGGTAAATAGGAAAGGGTGCTTCTCAGCTACTGCCTCTCAGGTCTCCTCCCATGTACTTCAAGCTTCTTGATGACAGGGACCTTAACATAGAGGCCAACACAGTAATGGACACACATCAGTGCTCAGGAACTGATAGTTGAGCTGTAGCAATACTCATATACACTGCCAAATTTTCATGTAGCCCAGCCACTTAGTGGCTCAGTGACAGAACATTTTTTTTTTAGTAGCAAATGATAGCCCACCTATCATCACTCACTACAACAAATGTAGTTTCTATAGATGTGTGATGAGGTCAAGGCATAGTTTAATGTTTTCAGAAACATAGTGTGTATTTGTATATGTACATTGGGCACATGTGCAAGAAAGAGAACAATTTTCAAGAGTGGACTTTTTCTATATTCAACTTGTATAATGTCTTAATTATTAAAAATGTCATAAATGCTTGAAAATTACACCACACAAAATTCATTATAATGATGTTAGCAGATATGAGAAGTCAAATCATGATTCAAATAGGTCAAGTGCAATTGAAACCAAATTTCAGAATGTCGTATATACAGAGGGATTAGGTTGCAGTTCAGTACATGATATACTCTTTGTCTAATTGGCAACTAAAAATGCTGTTACTGATATAGGTCCTTGGAGATTATGGTTTGGAAATCCTTTGTATAGCATAACTCTTAATTACCTTCATTGCTAAAAGGGCAATTCAGTATAAGCTAACATGCATTTTTTTGCCATTAAGGAAAGTCTTGAAATGAAATTTTATTGACTTAAAACAAATGCATGTCCACAAGGCCAAAAATAATTATAAGGCCAGCTGGACTGGGACTGAACGAGCATGTGATCGAAACAGACTCTCTGAATATGACTGACAATGGGGACTGACTGAGAAGCCAATGATAATGGCACTGGGATTTGATTCTACTGCATGTACTGGCTTTTTGGGATCCTAGTCAGTTTGGATTCACACCTTCCTAGGCCTGGATGGAGGGGAGAGGGCCTTGGGCT
>PVIU01019307.1:0-36700 GCA_004026605.1 Ondatra zibethicus
ATCCTCACCCCAGATATGGCTTTCTGCCTTAAAGAGCACCTAGCCTTGTTCCACATAGCCTTTGCACCCCAAGGGACTTCCAGTCCCATTGCACTGGGAAAGGTATGTGGCAAAACGGAAGGTCTCTGGGCACAGGGTGTAAGGCTTGAGCACTGCACTTGTGGCCAGATAATGCTGGTCACAAGAAGAGCAAGTCTGAATGCATACGGGTAGGTGCCCTAGTTCCCATTTCCGTGTAAAAGGCACCGGACGGGTCTGTTACCCTCTGGGCGGAGGACGCCTGGATGAGTGATGGTACATATGTCCCACAATTTAACAGAGATCAGACCTCTACTCTTACCTGCTGCCTTGGAATTTAAACTAAAAGGGGGAACTGCAGGGAGCCATAGGCACAAATGCCATTACAAGATGATGCTTGCATCCTCGCAGTTTGGAGGTAAACAATTCCATATTTGGCAATGCTTCCAGACTGAGCGTCCAGGCGCTTCCCGCATGCGCAATAACCTAGGTGTCCCTAACCAATCCCGAGGACTCTGGTGCCAGTGGTTACATAGCAACCAATAAAGGCGTGAGTCGTGTCACATCTCCCTATATAAGCAGCCGCCATTTTAGACCTCGCTCTCTCTCACCTCCCGCTTTTTTCCTCAACCAAGGGCTCTCCAATAAAGCGTGATCTGAGAAGAATCCTGAGTGTGGCTGTTCTTTCCGCTGGTCGGGAGTCAGCCAGAATACAATGATCACCTTTCACAATGGCCACAAATAATGTAAAATATCTTGGGTTACACTAATCAAAGAAGTGAAAGACCTATTCAACAAGAACTTTAAGTCTTTGAAGAAAAAATTTGAACAAGATATTAGAAAATGGAAAGATCCCTCATGCTCTTAGATAGGTAGAATCAACATAATAAAAATGATGATCTACCAAAAGCAATCTATACATTAAATGGAATACCAATCAAAACCCCAACACAATTCTTCACAGACATTGAGAGAACAATAATCAACTTCATATGGAAAAACAAAAAAAAAACCCTCAGGATAGTCAAAACAATCCTGTACAATAAAGGAATTCCAGAGGCATTACCACCCTTGACATCCAGCTCTATTACAGAGCTACTGTAATGAAAACCGCTTGGTACTGGCATAAAAACTTGGAGGTTGACCAATATAATTGAATTGAAGACCTGGCTATTGATGCACATACTTACGAATACCTGATTTTTCACAAAGAACCTAAAATTGTACAATGGATTAAAGAAAACATCTTCAACAATATGTGCTGGCATAACTGGATGTCAACATGTAGAAGAATAAAAATAGATCCATATCTATCCCCATGCAGAAAACTGAAGCCAAAATGGATTAAAGACCTCATTATAAATCTAGCCACACTGAAGGTGATAGAAGAGAAAGTAGGAAGTACATTTAATGCATGGGTACAGGAGACCATTTCCTAAATATTACTCAGTAGCACAGACACAGAGAGCAACAATAAATAAATGGGACCTCCTGAAACAGAGAAGCTTCGGTAAAGCAAAGGACACAGTCAATAAGCCAAAAACTGAAGCCTATTGAATGGGAAAGGATCTTCACCAACCCTACATCAGACAAAGGACTGATCTGCAAAATATATAAAGAACTAAAAAAATTAGACATCAAAATTCTAAATAACCCAATTAAAAATGGGGTAAAGAACTACACAGAATTCTCAAAAGAAGAATCTAAAATGGCTGAAAGACATTTAAGGAAATGTTTAACATCCTTAGCCATCAGGGAAATGCAAATTAACACAACTCTGAGATACCATCTTACAATTGTCAGAATGGCTAAAATAAAAAATGCCGATGATCACTTATGCTGGTGAGTATGGGGAGTAAGGGAACCTTCGTCCAGTTCTGATGGGAATGCAAACTTCTACAGCTACTTTTTAAATCAGTATAGCATTTCTCAGAATAATGGGAATCAACCAAACTTAGGATCTAGCAATACCACTCTTGGGCATATACCCAAAAGCTGCTTAATCATACTACAAAGAAATTTGTTCAACTATGTTCATAACAGCCTTTTTTGTAATAGCCAGTACCTGGAAACAACCAAGATGCCCCTCAACCAAAGAATGGATAAAGAAAATATGGCACATTTGCACATTAGAGTACTCAGTGTTAAAAATCAATGATATCTTGAATTTTGCATGGGAATTGAAGGAACAAAAACATTATCCTGAGTGAGGAAACTCAGACCCAAAAAGATGAATATGGTGTTACCAACTCATAAGTGGATATTAGCTATAAGCAAAGGATATTGTACCTATAGTTTATGATCCTAGAGAAGCTAAGTAATAAGGTGAACCCTAAGAGTAATATATAATAGATCCACCTGGAAAGTTGAAATAGACAAGATCGCCTGACAAAATCGGGAGGATGGGGGTGGGGGAAAATGGATGGTGAAAGTGGAAGAGGAAGAGAAGTGGAGAAGAGGGGTGTGAGGAAAACTTGAGGGAATGAGATAGTCAAAATGGAGAAAGGCGAGAGATGAGAGCAAGGAAAGAGATATCTTGATTGAGGGAGCCATTATGGGATTAACAAGAAACCTGGCTATAGAGAAATTCCCAGGAATCCACAAGGATGACCCCAACCAATACCCTAAGCAATAGAAGAGAGGAGACCTGTACTTTCCTTGCCCTATAGTTAGACTGATGATTATCTTAAATATCACCATAAAACCTTCATTCAGCAATTGATGGAAACAGAGGCAGAGACCCACATGAAAAAACTGGACTGAACTCCCAAAGTCCAGTTGAAGAGCGGTAGGAATGAGAATATGAGCAAAGAGGTCAAGACCATGATAGTTATACCCACTGAAACAGTCAACCAGTGCTAATGGGTGCTCACCAACAACAGTCAGAATGTGAAATAACAAGTAGAGGACCAAACTAGTCCCTCTGAATGTGGTTAACAGTTGCATGACTTGGACAGACTGAGTGGCCAATGGCAGTGGCACCAGGATTTATCCCTACTGCTTTCACTGGCTTTGTGGGAACCTAGTCTCCTTAAAGGGATAACTTGATCAGCCTAGATAGAGAGATAAGGGCTTTGGATGTTCCCCAAAGTAATGTGCCTTATCCTTTCTGAGGAGTGGTTGGGGGTGGGTTGAGATGATATATGGAGGGAATGGGAGGAGGGAAGGGAATGGGTACTTGGATAATTATGTATAATGAAAAATGATAGTTTGTTTTCTTTTTTAATAAATAAAATAAATTTAAAAAAATGAAGTCTAAAACTAGGTAACAACTCCCTCAATTCATGCATGGTTATTATTTATGCTATTTATATTTGTAATTAAATACTACCCAAGATAAATAAGAGGAACAATACACTCTTTCTTAATATAGAAAATGCATTAAAATCATTGTGTTATTTGTTTACACAAATGTCTAGATCATGGCCATCTTACTGTTATGAAGAGAATCTCAATAGAATGATAAGTATAAATTATAGAAAAACTAGAATTAATTCACATGCATGGAGTCTACCTGTATCATATTTACTATGTATAAAGACTGTTATTTGTAATACCAGTTTACTTATTAAACAGTCATAAGTTTGGAGCCTCATATGTTCAAGAAACAACTCACTATTGTAGAAAGAATTACTAAGCAACAATACTAACAATAAGCCAAAAGTTCAAATTATTTCTTTTTTTAGATTCATTTTATTTATTATGTATACAATATTTTGCTTATATATATGCCTACATGCCAGAAGAGGACACCAGATCTCATTCTACATGGTTGTAAGCCACAATGTGATTGCTGGAATTTGAACTCAGAACCTCTGGAAGAGAAACTAGTGCTTTTAACCACTGAGCCAACTCTCCAGCCATCAAATTATTTCTAACGTTGAGCATTATTTTAAATGGAGAAACATAGCTTATGTAGAGACCAAGCATATAGATAAAATAGATTGGAGGATTCCATATTCAGTTCAGTAGAAGATATAAATAAACTATTAGGTTAAGCATTAGTATTTAATGGTTATAACTAGAGAAAGCCTGAAAAGAATTGCTTTAATCTGCTAATATTCTTTAATTGTAGTTATTAATCATCTAAACCTATAAAAATATGACAATATTACATTTTCACACAAGACATTTAAGAATAATGCACATTTTCATAAAACCCAAAACATTTCAATAAATGACCCAATAAAAATTATATATCCATCATTTAAATTTAGATTAAGGAAGTTTTTACATTATACATGAATTTTTTTTTATGAAAACTCACGACAAACTATCATATTTTACTCATTATTTTTTCATTTTTGAAATCAAATTACTTGATTCAGAGACATGGGGAAAGCCTGGAGAGGTCCATACTGTCTGTGGTCTTCCACTGCACAGAGTTTGCAGATCTGCCCATCGCTACAAGCTCACTCATTATTTTCTGTGTACTTTGACTTGCACACAAAGGCAGGTTGCATGAGTTCTAAAATAAAATCTAATATTAGTATGTTTATGACTTTAGTTATCTATTTGGAAATTCCAATTTTCCACTGACAAAACACAGACAATAATATCAGTTAAGTGACAGCTTTGGAGTAAAAAGTGAAAGATTGCAATGATATGTGCTATAGTTGATGGCTCAGAAGTTAAGAGAAATTGTTTGTCTTTCAGAAGGCCAGGGTTTTGTTCCCAGTACCCACAAGTGTCTCAAAATCTGTTATAACTCCATCTGCGGTAACTCCAAAGCCTCAGGCTTTATGGGCATCTGTACTCAAGTAGATACATACCAACACCCATACACACATACACACGCCATTTGAAATTAATAAATTTAAACTGTTATATAAAACAGGCAAAAGAGATGAAATAAATATAATAAATGACATTATATTGTGAATAAAAATTTGTCATTTTCATGTTTGAAGTTTACATAGTTGTTGAGACCAGACAAGGGGTGGTAATAAATGTCATTTTGCAATACTGTGAATATGAAACATAATTTAAAGTGAAAACCCAGGATTCTACATCTGCCAGATCTATGTAATGCCCACTTATAAAATTCAAGTATGTAAAGTAGAGCTGAATCTTAAAAAGAATTGTATGCTGCTAATCAATAGCAGATATGGAAGGGTAGAATATTTAAGACATTTGGAGTACATTCAATTTCAACTAATCCTCAGATCACTATATATTGAGCTGCAGCACTTGATAATTCATTTGATGGGTTTTGGAATTGTCCTAACTCAGTTATGATGTGGGACTCCCCTCTGTATGTTGTGAATACCATTAGTTAATAAAGAAACTGCCATGGCCTAATAGGGTAGAACTTAGGTAGGCAGAAAAACTAAACTGAATTCTGGAAAAAAGAAGGGCAGAGTCAGAGAGAAACCATGGAGCCATCACCAGAGACAGATACTGGGAACTTTACCCGGTAAGCCACAGCCACATGGCGATACACAGATTACTAGAAATGGGTTAAATTAAGATGTAAGATGAGCCAATAAGATGCTAGAGATAATGGGCCAAGCAGTGATTTAAATAATATAGTTTCTGTGTAATTATTTTAGTTCTGAGCAGCAGGGACCGACAAGTGGCTCTCTCCTCCTACACACTTGCTCCTTGATATACTTTGATTCTTCATTTTGGGAATGAAAATATCTATGTCTTGACAATGTATGTTCAAAGTATATAACATTTAACACAATAGCTCTCACACAAGATGTGGACTTTCAAATTTAAACTTTTGGATTTCTTAAGGACTAAGGAGTTTGACTGTGTTTTGCATTATGAGATGAAGAGATTTTTTGAGAAGGAGGTTGTATTTAAAGTTATATGTTTAAAAATAACTTTCAAAAAGGCTTGGAGTTGTGATAGTTAATATTAATAGTGAATTTTATAAAATCTATAAGCAATTGGGAGGTTGGTCTTTGTTGTAGAATTTTAGTTAGATATGCATTACCTTTATTTATGCTGTGGAACATTTGTTTGATGGTGCAAAGATGTATTGCATTCTCTAATGTTGTATTATTTTAATTGTAAAGCTGTCTTATTTGCCTGTGTATAACACCTGACTGGCCAAATAAAGAGTTGAATGGTCAATAGCAAGACAAAAGAAAGGATTGGCAGGGCTATCTGGCAGAGAAAATAAATAGGATAAATCTTGAAAGAAAAGATCAAGGAGCGATGATGAAAGTTACAAAATAATCCCATACTAGTTCAGAATTATATAAAATCAAGGGTTATTTATTTAGGCATAGACTCACAGATCACAGTCTTAGGTCATAGTCCTTTGTACAAATGGGGAACAGGAATGGAATCTAGCACAATGGTCTTGTACCCTGTAAAGTTTTCAGTTGTATTGCTTTAATGAAATGCTGATTGGCCAGTAGCCAGGCAGGAAGAAGAAGTGGGGCAACCAGGCAGGAAGTAGAAGAGGGACAACAAAAACAGAAAAATTCTGCAAAGAGAAAAGACTCAGTTTGCAGTCGTAACCCAGACACAAAGGCAACAATATAAAAATGCCTCACTGATAAAAGGTACTAAGCATCGTGGCTGACACAGACAAAAATTATGGGTTAATGTGGGAAGTAAGAGTTAAGTAAGAGTTAATAAAAAGAATGAGCTCCTAGGCTAACCAGTTTAAAATTAATGTAGAACTTTGTGTTCTTCTCTTTGGAACCGAATAGCTGCAGGCCTGGGCTGTACAGAAACCTCTGTCATCAAAGGAGTGAGAAAAGAAGCAAACAGCAACCAAGCCACATAACCAGCCATGTTTTAATAGTGAAATTAAAATATACAGAATAGAAGGCAAAAGCTAAGAGGTAAAAGATAGGCAAAATGAATATTTAAGTTAAATAAACTGGCTAGAAATAAGCCAAGCTAATGTTGGGAATTAATAATTGAGAATAAGCCTCTGTGTGTGATTTATTTGAAAGCTGGGTGGTGGCCACCCAAAAGGGAGCAAAACTCAACTACAGCTCTCTGTACATACTTTTAGGAATTATTTCATCAGGTTAATTGAAATAGTATGACCCACCCATTGTGCTGAGACTTACGCTTTCATAAGAAAGCAGTAAGTGAGCAGAACACACTTACTTCTCATGTCTTCCTGACGGCAGAAGCAATGCCACTACTTGCTTCAAGTTTGGATATTTTGTTCCTGACATGATGGGCTGTACATGAAAACAGAGCCAGAATAAATCCTTTAGTCCTCAAATTGATTTTGTCACAGCATTAAAAACATTAAATTAAATAAATGTTTACAAATACTATTATTGTTATTATTATTATTTTGTTTTTTCAGATCAGCGTTTCTCCTTATTGGTTTCCAGTATGTCCTGGAACTTGCTCTATAGACTAGACTGACTTTGACCTCACAAAGATCTCCCTGTCTCTGCCTCTAGAGTGCTGGGATTAAAGTTTTGTGCCACCACCACCAAGTTATATAAATTCTATTTGTATAAATACTATTTTTAATGCAAAACAATAAATGTATATATAAATATGAAATTAGATTGTATAATTGGATTGTTTATATTTAAATGTACATAATCATGTATACATAAAAACTTTTTTTAACTCTTCATATGACTTTCAACCAAAGCTATGTTGTTCAACATTTTACTTTACTTCCTCAATTTTGATGTAATTATTGCTGCCCATATTCATATGTACTTATAACTGACTATTTGGCATTGGTCAACCATTCATTGGCCTGTCTCTAAGAAACACTGATTCTCGCTTTCTCTCCTAGCAGCCATCAATTGCCTGTAGGTCTTCATTTAACAATGAGATTAACATTGGGATGGCAACAAATACAGTCATTATGCAGTTTCAGTACCTATTGTTAAGATTTCATCAGTGCTCCATTGAATGTGCTGGGAGGTGGAGAGATTATGTTAGTATGTTCATGTGGACATAATTTAATCACTGTGTCTACATTGAGGGAGCAAAATGGTTACTTACACTCTTTAGTTACAACTTCCATTAACATTTTAAAGAATAATTTTTATCATTTTTGCATTTTTAAAAATTGCTTTTATTTTTTGAGATTGTAACATAACTACATAATTATCTCCTTAAACTTTCTTCTCTTCAAACTCTCAATATACCTATCTTTCTTCTTCCCTTTCAAAATTGTGGCTTCTTTTTTCACAAATAATTGTTTTATATATATATATATATATATGTGTGTGTGTGTGTGTGTGTGTGTGTGTGTGTGTGTGTGTGTAACACATAAATGCCTATACTAACATAAAATAAATATAGCTTGCTCAGTCTGCAGAAAAGTTTTTATGAGTGCAATTCCCTATAACTTACAGAAGTCGCTTTCTTCTAGTGGACATCTTTTTCTGATGGCTCTTATATTCCCATCCCCTTTGCTAAAGATTTCTCTGAGACTTAGTTGTAAGGGTTATATTGCAGATGTGTCAGGCATATTTCCTAGTTGATCTGGAATTGAGTTGTTTTACATGGGGAGGTAGTAAATAATGTATATCTCTTTTAATTGAGTAATTTGATACTGTGTAATTATTAATTTTATACCTATTTATTTTTTAATAATTTACAACATCTACCTTGTTAAGTAGCAAGTGTCCCATTAGAAAAAAAATTATTTCTTTGCTATTTATCATTTTATAAAGGGTTTATTGAGAAGTGTAACTGATTCAAAAACTGCTTTCTCTCACTTTGTAAGTTTAACACAAATTATGTTTAATTCTGAGGGTATTATAAAAATGCATATTTGTGCTCTGTAGCTAAATACTCTTGATTATACAGGACTTGGGAGTGGGAAAATAGATAACTTACAAAGTGGAAAAAATTTAAATCTACTCATCTAATATAGGCTTCCTATCTATAATATATAAAGAACTTCAGAAAGTCAGTGAAAAACCTGACTGAAAACAGAGAGTAGATCTAAAGAGATAGTTTCCAAAAAGGCAAAATCAGTACATGACTAAACACTAAATTAGAAAAAGAAAAATCAAAACACAATATCATCTTACCCAAGTAAAATTTTCTATTATCCAAAAGAGTAGGACCACAGGTTTTAGTAAAGATGTTTAAGGAAGGGAATTCTCAAACACTACTGTTGGACATATAAACTACTGCTGTGTTTATTGAAAATATGAGGACAACTCAAAAATTATAACCAGAATTAATGGATGCAGAAAATTCACTGTTAGCTACATCCTCAAGAAATAAAATGTATTGTCATGTTAAATCCTGTGTTTAATGTCATACTATTGAAAACATCTAAGAAATGTGTAAAATCTAATGTTCAATAATCAATAAACAGATAAGTAAAACTTGGTATATATATAAATGAGAAGCAGTCTCACATAAAATAAATTTTCAATATACTTGGTATAACTGAAGGGCATCATGCAAACTAAATATGCAAAAGAGGACTACTTGCTCTTATGCATTTGTGTGATGTAAATTACTTCATTTTATAGAAGTTGGGAATGTCATGGTAGTGACCAGGCAAAGCAATTGAGAAGGAATGATAAATATTTAATTACTTACATGTAGACAAGTGTGAGAAAGTCCAATATACTATTATTGCTATGTTGTTTGCCTATAAACAGTATGCTGAAATTATAAACCAGCTACAGTATGTGATTTTGTAGGTATTCATCACTTTCTTTTTTGAGAAAAAAATCACTTTGAATAATTTGGTGTATGTCCCTTCAATGTTTTGTCTTTGCAGCTTGTGTGCATAAATTTCAATATACAGTAAGGAGGATATTAAAACTTATTTCAAATATTTTTCATTAATAAAATATTTTTGTAGTTTTCTAGACAACAAAAACATAAAAATAATAAATTATAAAAATATTTTATTTGTATTAAACATTTTATAATGTATATATGTATAGTTACATCATGTATAGCAATTACTGTTTTTGTTTGTACATACCTGTAAAGAGAAATTTAATTCACTAAAATATTAATAAGAAGCAATTGCTTTTATATATATGGTGGAGGAAACTGCTTGCTGCTTGTTGGTTTCTGTCTGCTCAATAGCTCAGCCCTGAAATAATCACACAGAAACTATATTCATTAAATCATTGCTGAGACTATTAGCTTTAGCTTCTTATTGGCTAACACTTAAATCTTAATTTAACCCATTTCCATTAATCTGTGCATCACCACAAGGTTGTGGCCTACCAGCAAAGTCTCAGTGTGTCTGTCTCCAGTGGCAGCTCCAAGGCTATGGCTTCTCTTCTGACTCTGCCTTCTTCCTCCCAGCATTCAGTTTAGTTTTCCCTACCTACCTAAGTTCTGCCCTGCTATAGGTCTAAAGCAGTCCTTTATTAACTAATGGTATTCATAGCATACAGAGGGGAATATATATATATATATATATATATATATGTATATATATATATATATATATATATATATATATATATATATAGAGAGAGAGAGAGAGAGAGAGAGAGAGAGTCTTGCTCCAAATACTACTAAATTTGCATAGAGGAAGCCAGATATCCATATTTCTGAAAAAACACTTGTAAATATTTTTGCCTTCAAGGATCATATTTGGAATAAATCTAAATCAAATAAAAATACAGTATTAAAAGGTCTGTGAGTAATGTTGACATAGAAACATAGTTCTTATCTCACATGGAACATAAATTAATTTATTCCAAAGATAAAGATGAGTGACCATTACCATGGATATCTCCAAATTCCATTTCATATTATTGAAGAAGTTGCATGACATTTTATAGAAACAGAACAAAGACATATATATTAAATAAATTTCTATTCAAATGGACTGGTGAAAATATAAGGATAGTAAGTTAAAACAAAATAAGGATGTCTTTGATATAGGCCTTAAATAATTTCTCATGGGATTATTATCCTTTGGGTTTCTGGAACAAAAGGGGATGTTTGTATATGAAAAAATTATTTACGTGATAGTAACACAAATGTTACATAAAGAAAAGAAGAGTATAATAATTGATTGCTTAGTGGACTTAGTAGCCCACATCATCTGTAAATAGTAATAATTTATATAATAGAAACCTAAATAATTAGGTGTTTGGATCTGCAACTTCCTAATTCCTCATTATTACAGTATTAATCAACAAATCTTGTGTAATATTTGATTCAAACTTTACTTATTTATTAAGCTTTTAAAAAACAATCCAAAACACGTTAAATTTTATTAACTAAGTTTATTTACAAGCACAATAGTATAGAAGAAAATTGTTAAATTTATTCATTTCCAATGCATAAATATATATTTAAATTATAAACTAATAAAGGGACTTTAGATAACAAAAAAGATGCTGAAATTTTCCCTTAAGGGCACATTTAATACATATGTAGTTTAAAGGCTGCTTAATTGAATTTAAAAAAATTTAAAATTTTCCTTTTTAGGAAATGTTACACATTGTATAACTGAAAATTTCTAGTTTGGTTGATAGTTTCATGAGAAAATACAATTTTTTATCATATTATTTTACCATAGACATAAATCAATAGTCATATATCAATAATAGTCATTGGCTATGATACAAATTTGTATTTTCTCATGAAACAATAATCAAGAGTAGAAAAGAAAGTTATGTACCTGAAAGCAGTAAACATGAAAACCTGACAGAAGGCACAGATGGTATTATGTTGTGTCTAATTGCAGGGAAACCTTTCCTCATGGGCAAAGCACTCTAAACCTTCTTTAAATGTCTTTCATTGATAGGTCATTGGGACAACAGAATTATTGTCAATTGCTCTAAATCTCTAGAGAATGGAAAGGTTATCTGACAAGAAATTCTCAGTGATAGAAAACATTCTTCAAATATTTAAAACATGTCCAGTGATATTGTCCTAAAGGTGAAGTAAGTAAATGATACAAAGAAATGCCACTAAATTTTCAAATGTGGAGAATTGTTTTTTGATATGTTACATACATTTTTAATAAAATGGCATTGTGAAGCTTTCATTGAAGGAAAACATCTTCAATTTTAAATAATACTTAGATCTTTCAATTTCAGATATCTTTGGGTTTTACCCTTTTACTTTTTGAGAGTAGTCAGACAGATAAGCAATTTATTTAGTTTAATTACTTTTAGAATTCATAGGCAGACTTATTTTTTTAGGTATTGTTAGTCAACATAAATTTCACATTGATTTATCCTTCACATAATTAGTATGATAGTTTTAATGAGGCCAACTCTATTCTTGTGTTTCAAACAATAAAACTATATTTAGAAACCCATACTATCAATTACAAGAAAGTCAGTGTTTAAATATTTTAATTTTCAATTATATCAATAATTTAACAAATATAGTTGAAATTATTACAGAATAGTTGTTTTCCAGTGAATGTAGGGGAAAATATTTAGAATTGCTTAATAAATAAATAAGGAATTTGTTAAAGAGAATGAACTATGAAAACTTATTAGGGAAACAAAATAAATATTGATAAACGTATTTTATTATTGCTTTCTCATATATTACATCCTAACATAGCTTCTCTTCACCCCACACCTCCTAAGATCTTCTTCCCATGTTTCTTTTCCCACTTTTCCTCCTTTCCCTTTCAGAAAAGGGCATGCATTTAAGAAATATCAACCAACCATAGCATAACAAGTTTCAATAAAACTAGATACATACACTAATATCAAGGCAGGATGACAAGCATCTTAAAAGCAGGCAAAAGTGTCAAAGACATCCACCACACTCACCTTTAGGAGTCCCGTAAGAACACCAAGCCTCATAATCATAACATATATGCAAAGAACATATGTTATACCCAAAGAGGCTCCCTAATTGTCATTTCAGTCTCTGTGAGCTCCCATGAGCCCTGCTTCATTGATTCTGTGGCTTTATGCTTGTGATGTCCTTGACTTCTCTGAGTCCTACAATTCTTCCTTTCCCATTTCTGCAGGGTTCTTCCAGATTCACCTAATATTTGGCTGTGTGATGGTGATGACTGGATGGGCTTGGCATTGGTTTATGAGTATAGCAGAATATCATTAGGAATAATCTCATTTATTTATTTTGGTGTTCAATCATGTTTGTGTATATCCTAAGTCTCTGCCATATTCACCCTGTTGTTTTTGGTCCTACAAATTTTATCATGTGTGGGCCCCCTCTTGTGGAATGGCTATCAAACTGTACTTATCATTATTTGGCCTCTCCCACAAATTCAGCACTACCATTGCCCAAAACATTTTGCAGGCAGGAGCAATCATAATTAAAAGGTTTTGTGGATGGCCAGATACATTTTTTGCACTACTGGTAGCTTTGCCTCATTACAGAAGAGGGCTGGTTCCATTTTCACATCCTCTGTTACTAGGAATTAACACTGGGGTCATTCTCATAGAGTCCACGAAGTTTCCTTTCTAAGTTGATTTCTATATCAGATCCAAAATATCCTTCCCCAATACCAGTCATCTCTCCCAATATTTTCTCCCTTCTCTATCCCTTGTCTGATTCTTCTTGTTCCCATAACAATCTGCCCCCAGTTTGTCTGTGAAATTGTGTCAATTTCCATTCATCCCCCCCTTGAATACTCCTTATTACTTAGGATTTCCAGGTCAATGAATTGTAGTATGGTTAGTCTTTACTTAATATCTAAGGTCCAGTTATAAGTAAGTATATCATATTTGTCTTTCAGAGTCTGAGTTACCTCACTCGGGGTGATTTTTTTCATAGTGGCATCGATTTGGCTACAAATAACATGATGTGATTTTTTTAAAGGTAGAGTAATCCTCCGTTGTGTAAATGTAAAACATTTTCTTTATCCATTCTTTGGTTGGGGGGGACATATAGATTGTTTTCAGTTTCTGACTATTATTAAAAAAGCTGGTATGAAAATAGTTGTAGATGTCTCCTTGTTGTAGGATGGGGCATCCTCTGGATATAAGTCCAAGTGCAGTATAGCTGGGTCCTGAGATAGATTGTAGCCAATATTTTAAGGAATTGCTATAATAATTTCTAAAGTTGTTGTATAAGTTTTCACTACATTGGAAGAGTGCTGCTCTTCAGATTTTCTCCAGCATGATCTTAGCAATTTTGTCAGGTGTAAAATGGAATCTGAATGTCAATTTTATTTTCATTTTCTTTAATACATGTAAGTATTTCTCAGTCATTTGAGATGTCTTTGCTGAGAATTCTCTGTTTAGATCTATACCCCATTTTTAATTGAACTATTTGGGTTTTTTATGTCTAGTTTCCTGAGATATTTCCATTCTTTTGATATGATCCTTCTTTAAGGTGTAAGTTAGTGAAAATCTTTTCCCATTTTAGAGGATTTCCTTTTGTCATATTAAAGATTTTCTCTTTCATGAAATCCCATTTAATAATTTCCATTATTAATGTGCTGTCAGTGTTCTGCTCAGGAAGTTGTCTCCTGTGCCAAAGTGTTCAAATCCATTCCCCATTTTCTCTTATATTAGCTTCAGAGTACGTGGGTTCATGTTGATGTCTATGATCCATTTGAACTTGCCATATTCATCCTGATAACAAAATCACATGTGGTGGTTTGAAAGAAAATAGCTCACAAAAAGAATAGCACTATTAGGAGGCATGGCCATGTTGGAGTAGGTGAGGCCTTGTTGGAGAATGTGTGTCACTGTGGAAGAAGACTTGTTGTCTCATAAATGTGCAAACAATGATCAGTGAGACAGACCAGTTTGTTTACTGTGAATCAAAATGTAAGAACTCTTGACTTCTGCTCTATCATCATGTCTGTCTACATGCTGCCTTGCTTCCTGCCATGACAATAGTTGAAAAAACTTCTGAATTGTAAGTGAGCAATCACAATTTAATATTTTTCATTGTGAGAGTTGCCATGGGCAATGTATCTTTGCATACCAAAGAAACTAAGACACTGCAAGAAGACTCAACAAAGAGTGAAAATTACAAACTTACCTCATGAAAAATGATGCAAAAATAATAAAAAAATTCTAATATACCAAACCCCAAAATACATCTATTAGGTTATCTACCATGATCAAGTAAGCTTCATCTCAGAAATACAAGGATTGTTAAACATAAGAAAATCTTTCATTGTAATCTACCATATGAACAGACTTTAAAAAAAGCACATGATCATGTCATTTGATGCTGAACAAGCTTTTGATAATATCCAACACCTCTTCATGATAAAGGGCTTGGGGAGATCAGGGATACATAGGACATACCAAAACATAGTAAAATCAACTTACAGTAAGCCTTTAATCAATATCAAATTAAATGGAGCAAAATTCAAAACAATTCCTCTAAAACCAGGAAGAATCCAAGACTGTCCACTCTCAGTATATCTATTCAATATAGTACTTGAAGTTCTCACTAGAATAAGACAACCGAAGGAGATCAAAGGTATACAATTTGGAAAGCAAGAAGTCAAAGCATCATCACAAGTGATCCCAAAAGTTCTACCAGGGAATTCTTACCATTAATTAACACCTTGAACAAAGTTGCTATCTAGAAGATTAACTCAGAAAATAAAAAAAAACAGTAAAAAAAGGAAAACAAAACAAGAAAACACACAAGTAATCACAAACATCTCTTATATACAAAGGACAATTGATCTGAAAAAGAAATCTGGGAAACAACACCTGTCACAATAGCCACAAATAATGTAAAATATCTCAGGGTAACTCTGTCTAACCAAGTGAAAGACATTTATGACAAAAACCTCAAGAAAAAAGGAATTTAAAATATTAGGAGACAGAAAGATCTCCCATGCTCTTGGATCATGAGAATTAACATAGTAAAATGGCCATCCTGTCAAAAGCTTTCTACAATTTAAATGCATTCTGCATCAGCATTGCAAAACAATTCTTTTTTATTTATTTTACATACCAATCATAATTTTCCCTCCCTCTTCCCCTATTGCTCCCTCACTTCGGCTCATTTCTACCCCCCATTCCCTCCTTCTCTGGTGTACGAGTTCCTTCTGTATTTCTATTGCTTTCATTGGTTAAATAAAGAGACTGCCTTGGACTTTTGATAGGGCAACCCTTAGGTGGGTGGAGTAGACAGAACGGAAGGCTAGTAGAAAGAAGGCAATGTGGCAGATGCCATGCTTCTCTGGCCCAAGATGGACACTGGTTAGACTCATGCCGGTAAACCACAACTCAAGTGGTGATACACATTAATGGAGAAGGGTTAAAATAATATGTGAGAGTTAGCCAATAAGGGGCTGGAGATAATGGGCCAGACAGTCATTTAATTAATACAGTTTCTGTGTAATTATTTCGGGCACCAGGAGCCGGGCGGGACAGAACAAGGGGCCCTGCGCCGGGAGCTGAGCGCCGGGAACACAGCCCCCTCCTCCTTACTACACTTCTCTGTATTCAGTCAGATGGGGTAAGGCCTTCCAAGGGAATAAACAAAGGATAGCAAATCAAGTTGAGGCAGGACTTTGGTTATCCCATCTGTATCAAGTCTGAACAAGGCATCACACCATAGGGAATAGGTTCCAAAAAGCCAGATCATGCATCAGGGACAGGTCCTGGTCCCACTACTAGGGGCCTCACAAATGACCAAGATATACAACTGTCATCCAGATACAGAAGGCTTAGGGCAGTCACATGCCAGCTCCCTAACCATCCATCTAGAGACCAACAATCTAATTGTTTATAGACATTGAAAGGACAATACTCAGCTTCACATGGAAAAACAAAAAACCGAGAATAGCTAAAAGGAATTCCTGTACAATAAAATAATTTCTGGAGGTATCCCTATCCCCAATTTCAAGCAGTACTACAGAGTTGTCATAATAAAACCTCCAATGGTATTGACATCAAAACAGACAGGTGAATCAATGGACTTGAATCAAAGATCCAGACACAAATCTACACTCCTATGGACACCTGATTTTTTTTATAAAGAAGCTGGAAATATACAATGGAAAAAATTGTGCTTTAACAAATGGTGCTGTTCTAACTTGATGCCTGTTTGTAGTGGAATGCAAATAGAATCATACTTATAAATTGGTAGAAAGTGGACCTGGATAGTAGAAATAATTAATATTTAATATACTTAAATACCATTAAACTTTTTATCCAAAGGAAGTTAAAAAGAATGGCTATCTACTAGTTATTTTGATATATATAATTATTTGTCTTCAACCATAGTAACTATTGTTGGCATGCTCTAGTGAAACTGTTGACCCCGGACTTCAAACTCTCTACTGTCTGAAAATCATTTTTCTACTCTAAATCTATGAGATCAAAGTTTTTACTTCCACATGTGTGAGAGAATATGAAATATTAGTCTTTATGATCCAGATATATTTCACATGACAAAACATCTTATTCAAAGAAAATCCCAGAATATGATATCTTAATGATGACTTTTACCCATTATATAATGAACCAAAATACAAATATAGCCAAATACTAATGCAAAGCCTTCCTTTCCTCCTACCCAAATTAAAAACACCATTTTAAGGTTCGTGATCATGAGAGGATGATGGAATTCAGTAAGAGAACAAATAAAATGCTAGACAACTCAGTAACCTGTGAAGGAAACACAGAAGAAGAAAGGACAACAGCAACTAGGACCCAGGTTTTTTATCCAGTGAGAAACCCCTCTTTCCCAATAGGCAAAAGCATATTTAAGAGAGTGGCAGCAAACATTATCAGTCTTGTTCCTCTGAATCTTAGCTACTTGTAATTTCCTTTAGCACCACAGAATTATAGTTTACTTAAGTAAATTTCTTAGAAGTCCAGGTCATCTTAAAGGGAAGTAGACAGACTTTTTATACCCATGGATCCTGCTCTCTGTTCACCTTGAAAATTCTCCTATAGTATAAACACAGGATGCTCTCCACATATATTGCTATGTAGGCATTATCCAGAGTGACCTTTTTCTTCAGTTCCACCTCTGTGGTACAACATTTTATGATGAACCCAGTCTGGACTTCAGGTTACTTTGTGTCCAAAGATAACTTTACTCTCATCTTGAAAAGGACATTGAGCTATCATCAAATCCATAGTTATCACTGTGTCAGAAAACTTTCCATTCCTCTATCTAGAAACCAGTATACATTCTATATTACTAACTAAAGGCACATGAACTGAATTTGATTTAGTAGAGCAACTGTGACCCAGAAGTCAGGGAGCAAGGCGATTTGGCTAAGATGGCAAGTACCACCCTCAAATTATGAGAGAAGCTGGGGAATATTTTCTAGTATGGCCAGCATATCCACTCCCTTAAACGTCCACTTTCATTGGAACTGAGCATGAGTTGACGCACAGCAGTGGCATACCAGATCATCCTGTTCTCTTGACCTTTGCAGTCCAACAGGAGCCAGAGAAATCCAGAGAAAGTCAGCAACCCTGTGAAAATCACATGGCACAGCTACCTGCATTCTGACCCAGCAGCAGCAGGAGGTCATGACTTAAAACTTACTGAAGGACAAGAGTCACTGAACATTGACTCTGTACCTATCTGGACAGCAACATCAAATTTATCTGTATCATTGATATATATTGACACAGCCCTGTCTCCTGATATACGTAGATACTGAAGAAATTTATTTTTAAATGAACGATGTTTATTTTGGTTTCTCCGATGTGACTTCTAAATGCTATGCAGTGATTAGGAATGTGTGAAGTCCTGGAAAGTTTCACGTCTGAACATCTCTAACAGCCACTTATGGTGGCATTGGTATGATTGGCCTACCTACTTCACTGCAGGGGAAGGAGAAAGGTTCTAACTTCCTTATAACAGATGTAAAAAATTAATGTTCAATGAACAGTAGAAGAGGGGTGAATATTCTAAGGCTTTGTAGCCCTCCCTATTGTGTCAGTATAGGACATTTAGAATCTTAAGTTTGGAGCAGAGTGAGATACACACATATTGCTTGTGTCTTTTATCTGCAAAGTGGCTATTGTTCATGAAGTTAGAAGACTCTTGTAGACAAAGGTAAGAACATCAAGATTGGTAGAAAAATCAGAAGCACTGAAAGTGATCTTGGAGGCAAGTAATGAGATCATAGTGGCTCTTTGTAATCTACATATTCAAATTCCTGAAGAGAAGGTATTCTTTACTTAGAACATGGTGATTTGATAATGCAGTGGAATTGGTAAGTACTCAGTAGATGCTAGAGACATGAGCAAGAAGCAGTGATTCATCAGGGATAAGAGCAGTAAATTGGCCAGTGAAATACCAGATAGAACCAACTCTATTTTATTGTTATGAGAAACAGATGAAGGAACTGATAGCTAGGTTATTTTCACATATAACACTTAATTCTTGGTGAGAGAGAAGTTGTCACCATTTGGAGTTATTATAAAAACTCAACCATTGACTTCCATTACCCATGACCTCACAGTAGTTGCAGCCTTGGGCACTGTCTAGGCCTCCTTCAAGTACTACAGTAGAGATATCATTATGGTGTCTAAGTCTTACAGGAATGCTCACCAGGTAGCCAGATAGTGTCTACGTGTTCCCACCATTGTTAAAATATATAACCTCAAGTACATGGCAGGCCCATCAGTACCATATTTCTTTTGCTGTATAAGGATGTAGTCCAAGAGACCTCTATTGAGGATATAGCCTTGTAAGTGAACTTGGCCCTAAATGCTGGCAAGGTGCAAGGCTTCTTCAAGAAGGGAGATTTGGTCACTCTGTTGACTGGATGGTGCCCTGGCTATGGCTTCTCCATCACCAAATATGTAGTACCTGTACTCTGATGATCCCCTGGAGTCCCTTTTCCTGTGTCTGTCAAACTCATCCATTAGGCAAGCAAAAATTAAAGCTTTAGTGTGGCTCTCATGAACAGGGACACCAGAAATTATTAATACCTCTATGACTCTATTAAGCACTATAGGGCTGTATCATGGAGACACAAGCTAATGCACAGGCCATGTAGGGGAGCTGCTTATTGCCTTGCTTCCCATTAATTGCTCTGTCTACCTTCATATAAAACCCAGAATCAACAAATCAGAGAAGGTGCCATTAACCTTGGACTGTTTCTTTCTCCACTGATCACTAAATGAGAAAATGCCTTACACCTAGATCTCATGGGGTCATTTCCTCACCTGAGTCTCCCTCTGATGACTCTAGCTTGTGTCAAGTTGACAAATAAAACCATTCAGTAAGCTTTCCTTATAACTAAATATATACAAATGGGAAATTAATCATATTTGAAATCATTTCTATCTATGCAGCTTGACAGCTCTCAATAAGAAGAAAAAGGCTGTGGATTTTACAAAGTATGGTTTAAAACTTTTCACGAACCTGCTGTAACCAAGTGTATGATTTTGACTAAAACACATATAATTGAATACTGTAGAATGGAATCTAAAAAAAATCTCTGTTACATCTATATAGATAGCCTTGTCTTAATTATGGTTGCTATGGCTGTGAAGAGACACAATGACCACAGAAACTCTTATAAAGTAAATCATTTAATTGGAGTGGCTCATTTACAATTTCAGAGGTTCAGTCCATTATCACCACTGCAGGGATCAGGGATAAATCCATGTAGAAGTTGTACTGGAGTAATAGCTGACAGTCATACACCTTGCAGAAAACGGGATTTTAACTAACTCTTACACTGAGCAAAGATGAAACAAAACAGATCTTAAAGCCAACCCCAACAGAGACACACTTCCTCTAACAAGACCACACATACATATTTTAACAAGGCCATGCCTCCTAATAGTGCCACTCCTAATAGCACCATTATGAGGACCAGTTGCAGTAAAATTATCGCAACATATGTTGGTCTCATATTGGCTCAGACTCTGTGAAATCCTTTGAGCCCATGAGAGTAACATTATTTTGAGTGAGGTAACCCAGACACAGAAAGATAATTATCACATGTAGTCACTCATAGGTGGTTTTTTAACATAAATCAAAGAAAACCAGCCTACAAAGCACAATCCCAGAGTATTTAGACAACAACGATGACACTAAGATAGACTTACATAGATCTAATCTACATGGGAAGTAGAAAAAGACAAGATATCCTCAGTAAATTGGGAGCATGGGGACCTTAGGGGAGGGCTGAAGGTGGTAGGGGAGAGGCAGGGAGGAGAGCAGAGAAAAATGTAAAACTCAATAAAAAAGAACACAACAAAAAAATCTTTGAGTTTTCTTGTTAATCTTCTGGGTTCTTCCTCTCTCTCTTCATTAGGATTCCCTGAGCTCAAACTAATGTGTGACTATGGGTCTCTGCAGCTGTTTTCATCATTTATTGGTGAAACTTCTCTAATGACAATTATGGTAGACAACAGTCTATGAGTATTAGCAGAATATATTTGAAATCAAAAAGTTAACACTTTCTTTTTTCTAGAATCATGTTTGGTTCTCTCCTAGATCTTTGGGCCATCCAGAGTCTGGGTCCTGGAACTTCAGGCAGTGTCAGATGTTGACTCATTCTCACAGTATGGGTCTCAGACTGAACCACTCATTGCTGGGCCACTCTCATACTCTCTGAATCATCCTTACCCTAAAATACAGCATAGGCAGGATAGACTATAAGTTGAAGGCTTGGATGGTGTCCTAATCCTTCCACTGGAATTCTTGTTCAGCCATAGGAGATGGCAAATCTAAACTACACATTCCCTATTACTAGGCATTAGCTAAGTTTATCCTTGTAGATTTGTGGGAGTTTCTCTTGCACCAGTTTTCTACCTAAACTTGAAATGACCCCTCTACTTCTAGTCATTTTCTATAATACTCTCATGCCTCATCCATCCCTCAACTGGATTCCTCCTGTTCCCATTCCCACTCACCCCATGCTGTGGGATAATGATCTTGTATCCTGTCACTTATAATTTATTGTTTTAATAAAATGCTGATTGGCCAGTACCCAGGTAGGAAGTATAGGTGGAGAAACCAGGCAGAAATTAGAAGTGGGGTGAACAGAACAGGAGAATTCGGGGAAGAGGAAAGAGGTAGTCTGCAGTTGTCACCCAGACACAGAGGAAGCAATAATGAGAATGCCTCGTTGATAAAAGGTACCAACCCATGTGGCTGACACAGACAAGAATTATGTGTTAATGTAGGATATAAGATTTAATATGAAGCATGAGCTAATAGGCCAACAAGTTTATGATTAATGCAGACCTCTGTGTGTTTCTTTGGGACTGAATGACTGTGGGACTTGTCAGGACAGAAACCTTAGTCAACAACCACAGGCCACCCACAAGATTTCTTCTGTTCACCCTTCCCAGGGAGATCCAAGAGTCTGCCTTTGAGCCCTTTTTACCTAGCCTTTCTGGGTCTGTGGATGGTAACATGGTTATCCTTTACTTTACAGATAATATTATTCACTTATAAGTCAGTATATGACATGTTTGTCTTCCTGAGTCTAGGCTACTTCATATAGGATGATTCTTTTAGTTCCATTTATTGACCTTCAAATTTCATGATGTCACTATTTTAATTGTTTAGTAATAGTACATCGTATAAATGTACCACATTTCTTTGGGTTGAAGGACACTTACATTGTTTCCAGGTTCTAAATATTATAAACAAAGCTGATATGGAAACACTTCGGTAAGTGTCCTGTCCTTTTGGAATGGTCAGGCATTCTTTGGGTACATGCCTAAGAGTGGTATAGCTGGGTCTTGAGGTAAATCAATTCCCAATTTTCTGAGAAACTGTCATATTGTTTGCCAAAGTGCCTGTTTAAGTTTGTACTCCAGTCAAGAATGAAGAAGTATTAACCTTGATTATCCTCTCCAGGATAAGCTCTCCTGTGTGTTTTTTACCTTAATCATTCTAATGAGTGTAAGATGGAATCTCAGAGTCAGTTTGATTTGCATTTCTCTGATAACTAAAAATGTTGAACAACTCTTTGAGTGTCTCTTAGACATTTGAGAATTTTTCTGTTGAGAATTCAGTTTATATCTGTGCCCCATTTTTTAATTGGTGTAATTGTTGTTTATGTTTAGTTTCTTGAGTTCTTTATTTATTTCAAAAATTAGTTCTACATATGTGTGACAGAAGTGTAGATTAGTCTTTATGTAGGACACCTTAAAATGGGAGGAGAGACTGTCCCTACTGCTTTGATGGCTATTGGGACCCTACTCCTCATACTGGGCCACCTTGCCCAGCCTTAATACAAGGGAAGATTCTTAGGCCTACTGAAACTTGAAATGCCATGTTTTGTTGATAATCGTGAGAGGCCTTCCAATTCTTAACAGAAAAGAAGTAGATTGAGGGAAAGGGGAAGTGCAAAAGGATATATGAGGAGAGGAGGGAGGGAAAATTGCAGTTGGGATTTAAAATAAATAAGTAGTCTAAAAACGATATATATTTAAAAGAAAAATCCCTGTGTACACAAATAATTTGAAAAACAAACCATGAGTACACAAATAGGAAAGTGACACACTATGTATGATAAAATATGCATAATAATAACATATTATGTAATATTTTCTAAGCAAATACATATGTGAAGGGAAAGTATATCCTGATTTTATATCATATCCAAATAATTCAAAAACATTTGAAGATCTGAAAGTATAAACATTCTAAAGAGTCTTTAGTAAAAATCTTGTGATATTGGATTATAATTTTTGTTATTTCTTCAGTATGACACACACACAAAAGAAAACATAGGCAGCAAAAGAAAATATTTTCCATGGACAGCATAAGCCAGAAAATCATTGCCATACAAAGAAATAAACAAGAAAACAGAAGGTTTGAAAATCATATACCTGGGATTAATACCAAGAATATAAATAAAAGCTTCACAACTGACAACAAAATCAATTGAACCAACAATTGAAGACGAGTTAGGACTCTATTAAACATTTTTATAAAAAGAAAGCAAATAGGATAAATGATGGGATAGTAGATTGGTATTTGTGAGTTATTGTTTATAGATAATTACATCTGACAAAGCCTATTCCTGATTATGTCTTGTACCTGTATAAACAATGAAGTCAATTCTGTATTATCTGGTATAAATTCAGCAGTTTCAATATGCAAGATAACTCTTTCTGCATATTGTGACTATATTAAGAGGCTCTTTAAAACCCCTTAGTACCGTAAGAATGGCATATAATTCTGCCTTCTGGAGAGAAGTATAAGGGCTTTGCTCCACCTTACTCAATTTGTCTGATTTGTAACCTGCCTTCCCTGATTTATTAGCATCAGTATAAAATGTATGGGCTTCAGTTATTCGAGCATCATGTGCAATTCGAGGAAGAATGCAAGAAGTTCTCTTTATAAGGTTAAATCTACCACTTTTGGGATAGTTGCTATTAATTTCTCCCAGACAATTAGTGCAAGCCCTTTGCCATGGTTCATTGTCTTCTCATAACCTTTTTATTTCATCAGTAGTAAAAGGCACTATAATTTCTGCTGGGTCTATACCTGTTGATTGACAAAGTCTCAGTTTACCTTTTATAATTAATTCAGAGACCATTTCTACATAAGTTTTTAATTTTTTACTTGATTTGTGTGGTAAAAAGATCCATTCTAAAATAATGTCTTCCCTCTGCATTAAAATTCCTGTAGGAGAAATTCTGGAAGGCAATTTGACTAGGATACAACTAAGATTTGGATTCATCCAATCCACATGTGCCTCCTGTAATTTTTCCTCAACCGTTGTCAGTTCCTTTTCTGCTTCAGCTGTTAATTCTCTGGGACTATTCAAATCTTTATCACCATCTAAGGTTTTGTTGAAATGAATTCTTAGATCAGATATTATCCCAACAGCTGGTCGTAGACTGGAAATGTCTCCTAACAATCTTTGAAAGTCATTAAGAGTCCATAACTGGTCTCTCCTAATTTGTGCCTTT
Organism: Ondatra zibethicus; assembly: GCA_004026605.1. Classification (NCBI taxonomy): domain Eukaryota; kingdom Metazoa; phylum Chordata; class Mammalia; order Rodentia; family Cricetidae; genus Ondatra; species Ondatra zibethicus. Next base: position 24,744 of record PVIU01019307.1, read on the forward strand.
TGTGTCCTAATTTTCTGTAAACCTATTCTGTCACCTAGTTAATTAACAGAATCTCCTCTTTGAAGCTTTTTAGGAGCAATTTGTCATCCCCATTTAGGCAAAATTATCCTTATTTCCTCAAACATTCTTTCTAAAGTATCTATGTTTGAATCAGATAGTAAAATGTCATCCATGTAATGGCAAATTATAGACTTAGGGAATTGCTTATGTATTATTTCCAAAGGCTGACTTGCAAATTATTGACACAGGCTGAAGCTATTGAGTATTCCCTGTGGGAGGACAGTCCACTGGTATTTCCTAGTAGGTAGAGAATTATTATGTAGGCACTGTGAAGGCAATTTTTTCTCTATCCTTTTGTTGTAAAGGTATAGTAAATAAGCAATACTTCAAATCAATAACTTTAAGGGCCCATCCTTTGGGTAACAGAGAAGTCAATGGAGTTCTAGACTGTAGAGGGCCCACAGGTTGAATTACCTTGTTGACAGCCCTTAGATCTGTCACCATTCTCCATTTGCCAGATTTCTTTTTTACAACAAACACAAGAGAATTAAAAGGGCTAGTTGACTCCTCTATATGTCAAGCATTTAATTGCTCCTGTACCAATTGTTCTAAAGCATGCAATTTATCTTTAGCTAGAGGCCATTGCTTCACACATATTGGCTTCTCAGTTAGCCATTTTAAATGTAGGGCTCTTGGTACCTCTAAAGAGTTGTTAATTGCTGTATGTGCTTGTAGAGCCTGAATGGCAGGTGACCTTCGTGCATAGTACCTTATTACATCCTTCCCAGAATTATGAGTTCCTGGGACCACAGGAATGTTAATCTGGGTATTCCATTGCAGTAGCAGGTCACGACCCGATAAATTTATTGCAATATCAGCTACATATGGCCTTATCTTTCCTCTTTGAACTTCTGGCCCAATACAGTCAATCCTTCTCCTGCGGTTTTTAACTTGAGATATGGTTCCAATTCCTATTAATTGAACATCTGCCTTTTGAAGAGGTCAATATGGGTGTCAAGATTCTGGAGTGATGATACTCACATCTGCTCCTGTGTCTATCAAGCCAACAATCACAATGCCATTTATATGCACTCTCAGCTTTGGTCTCTGATCATTTATAGGCGTTTGCCAAAATATACATTTCTTATTTCCTATTTGAATTTCTGACTTATCCTCCAAATTAGAGCCATCCTTTAGAACCTTATGATCTTTCACAGAAGGTTGTAGAGTTTTTAATTTTCCTGGTGTGACATGTATTCTATGGTTACTGGGAATGACTGGGCCTGTTGGCTTGGGCGCCTGCGAGATGCCCCTCAGGGAGTTTCCCAATTGTATAGGGTTGCCTTGTCTGTCTGTTGTTGATCTGCATTAATTGGCCCAATGTTGTCCTTCAACACACCTCCTACATATACCTGAAGGCCGAGGTTTCCTATCCCTGCCATTCCCAGATGAAGTGTTATTCCTAGAATTTCCTTGCCTGCAATCCCTTTTTAGGTGTTCTAATTTACCACAATTAAAATATTTGGCAGGTTGATGTCCCCTCATTGCTTTGGAAATTGCTTCTTCTACCCAACATTTGTCATTCTAATTAAAGGCTAGAAAATTCAAGGTATGCTGGATCCATTCATCCATAGGTGCTGATCTAGACCTTAAAGGCCCAATTATATTTTTGCAGTCTAAGTTTGCATTTTCAAAAGCCAGCGATTCAAGAATTAGTCATCTAGCTTCTGGGTCTGTTAATCCTATGTTGAGCCTTAATTAATCTTTGCAAAAAGTCAGTATTTGGTTCTCCCTGTCCCTGCCTAACCCTGGTATATGACTCTATCTTTCTTTGTGGTTCTGCTATTCTATCCCAGGCATTCAAGGCTGCTTTGTGTCATAGGGAAAATACTTCTTCACCATAAAGAGCTTGGACCTGTGGATCAGCGTACGCTCCTATGCCAAGAATTTGATCCTGCAAAACGTCCATACCTTTTGCTCTTCCTTGATGTTCCATATGTTTGGATTCTTCCCTGAAATAAACTCCAAACATCAAGGAAGGTCCATCTTCCAACATCGCTGCTGCGAACTGGGAGAAATAATGGGATATAGCCCTGACATTAGAAGTCCAAGTTGTTATCATTTCCTTAACAAATTTAGAGTGCAAGCCATAATTAACGACAGCTTGCTTAATTTCCTTTAGGTCATTCATTCCTACTGGCATCCATCTAGCTTCTCTGGCTCCCTTTGAGCCCATAGAAGTTGACACTTTGTCAGAATAAATTACAGGGTATGTCATTAAAACCCTGGGTAAACGAGTTCTGACAACTTGTAATTGCATATTATTCTGCCCTTGGGTCTTCTCACCCAGTTCATCAGCTGCAAAAATTTCCACAATCATTTAAAATCTCTTAATCATTGTCAGGCCTGAATCTCCTGACCTGCAAAAGATTCTAGTGATTTCCCTTTTGTATTAATTTTCTGGTCCCCATTCTGCACCTGTCATTCCAAGGTTTTAATGTTTCCTTTCAAAAATAACATCTCCTCCTTGAACTGCCCCCGGATATCATGTAAGTTGCCATCCTGGAAGTATATTCTGTCTGTTACCTTATCAAAACTCTGTGATACCTTTTGAAAGTCAAATTCAACAGTCTGGACCCTTTCAGGTAAGTTCCTAGTAACCTTGGATATGGAGTCAATTTTGTCTATCATGGTATTAATCCGATCAATTAATGTCATATACTTCCATAATGACATAATATGAAGAAAACTGAAACCTAATAACCAGTAAATTGAGGTACCTCCGATATCATAGAGGCCTCGTTTGATTTCAGCAAAAAATGCAGCAAGAGTCCCATTAAAAACAAAACCTGCCATTTTACCTGTTAACCAGCAGATGGCGCTGTTTCCAAGGTGCTACCAGAATCAATGGAAGGTTGTCAGGATAGATCCTGTGGTACTCGAGATGTTAGATGTACACAGAGGAAGAAAACCCAGAGACCAGGCACAAAGAACAAAAATCAAATAAACTTTCAGCAGCTGATACACAGCGCAGCTCATCCCGAGTGCCCGCTTTGCTCCGACCTGATGCAGGAGGTCGTGACACAGCTGCTGTGAGAATGGCCTGTTGCTGCTGGGACAAAGGGTCATGGTGCAAACACAAATGCTGTGATGGGGATTTCAAACAGCGCTTCTGCCAGATGTGGCAATGGCTTGCACTCAGACTCACACTGCCCAAGCGCGGAGCTTCCAATGGGGGATTTAAAACAGCTCAGAAAATATCAAGCCAGGTGAGCAGAAACTGTCCAGTTCTGTGGATCCTAGGAGGTGTGGAGTTTTTAACTGGTGACTCCATGCACAGGCCACAGATGGGGGATGGATCATGCCAAGCTGAGCTGGTGGCAAGAAGCTGAGCCAGCGGCAGGAAGCTGAGCCAGGAGATGGGCGTGGGGGTGGTTCTAAAACCAAACGTTAGGCACCAGATAAAGCATGTAACAATCCCACACCAGTTTGGACTTATTATTAAAAGGGTTATTTATTTGAGGGGAAAAAACTTACAGAACACCTGTCCTACATGACCAGGAAAGGAGTCTAGTTGGCCAGAAACGGAGTCCGAAGCAAGAGAGCGAGCAGAGGGCTACTGCCACTTTTTAAAATGAAAGAGACCACACCCCAGTGGGCTGATATCTTAAAGGCTATTGGCTGAAAGAGAGGAAGGAGCCCCTGCAGTACAATTTTATAAAAATATGCTCAACATACTTAACCACCAGAGATATAGGAAGCAAAACCAAGAGTTATCAACTTATTAAGATAAAAATGCCAAATCCAATAAAATATAACTTGTTGGGCTTAACGTAAAGAATTTGGACCCATATGTATCAGACATATAATTGAAAAATGGTACAGTCACTGATGGAAACAGCATGGAAATATCACACACACATACACATACACACACACATGTGTGGGTGTGCACCCACACACCCACATTTATGTACTGTGCATATGTAGCAATTATAATTCTGGGCATATATTTAAATGATTGAAAACAGAATTTCCAAGAGATTATTTGTTTACCAGTCTGGATTTTATCATTACTGACAGCCAAGATATATATATATTTATCCTCTTTGCTTATGTTTCAAAAAACTGTGCTATAGAGATAGAATAAAATATTATTAAACATTTTCAAGGAAAGAAATTATGTCATATGCTATAACATTGATCAAGCTTGAAAGTAAATCTTTAGTCAAGTTAAATAAGTCCTTTAAAGTAGATGATTTTGCAAGATTCCACTTATGTAAGGAATCTAAAATAATAAGATATATAGATGGAAAAAGAAGAATGGATGCTTCCAAAGCTTTGCAAGAAAAAAAGACAGTGAGAACAGATTTTTTCTGAGAAGATAATTTTAGTTATTCATTATATAGTGGCTTATTGGATTTGTTTAACAGTAATATACATTTTAAAAAATATATATTTCAACTAAAATTTAAAATTATGGTTTAGGGACACAGATGATTAAGGAAAGTTTAATAAATACTTAATTTTTGGTATATAATTAAAAACAAAGCTAAGGCATTTGCAGATAACAAATATATTATTCTCCTGCTTATTGCTGTTCTCTTGCACAGAAAAGCACTTTTTGTCTTAAATGTAACATCATAGTTAATCATTGAGGAAAAACAAAGGAGGAACAGAAGGAATGAACCTGGAGGCAGGAATTGAGGCAAAGACTACAACAGAACTCTGCTTAGTGGGTTGTTTTTTGAGACTTGCACTGTGCTCTTTGCTATATAACCCAGTACCACATTATCAGGATTGGAACAGCCCACAGTAGTCTGGGCCCTCTCAATCAGCAATCAATTAACTGCCACCACAGACTTGCATATAGAAAAATAGCAAATCTGAAATTGATGTCCATTCTTTACAGATGATTCTAGCAAAATAGAATCCTTGACATAAAATACCATCACTATTAAACCAAACCTTTCCTTTCATGTTTCTTTTCAACATCTCATGTTAGTATTAATACTACCATATAAAGCACAGTTCAATATTTCATACCCCCAAAGTCTTTAAAATTTTGGATAAGGAAAATATGGTACATTTACACAAGGGAGTATGACACAGCAGAAAAATATAATGACATATTTAATTTTGTGCAGAAATGGATGGAGCTTGAAACCATCATTTTGAGTGTGGTAATCCAGATGCAGAAAGACAATAATCACATGTACTCACTCATAAGTGTTTTTTAAACATAAAGCAAAGAAAACCAGCCTACAAATCCCAATCCCAGAGGACCTAGACAACAATGAGGACTCTAAGAGAGACAAATATAAATCTAATCTACATAGGTAGCCGAAAAAAAACAAGATCTCCTGAGTAAATTGGGAGCATGGGGTCCTTGGGAGAGGGTGATGGCAGGAAGGGGAGCAGAGAAAAATGTAGAGCTTAACAAAAATCAATAAAAATAAAATAAAAGTATAAAACATCTTCATAAATTCAATGTATCTGTTAAGAAACAAGTATTTTCTATTGTAGGTTCTCATAAAATATAGAGGTTAAATATTTTCTTACTCCAAGATGGAAGAAGCAGAACATAGTCACTCTCAAATCAAATCAAAATTAACACCCAAAATTTAAAATGGATTCATTCAGTCATAATTTTCTGATCTCCAAAGGGTTTAAACCATGACAATTCTCTCTCTGGCTCTGCCACCATAATACATTTAGTTTTTCTTATAGGTTATAGTTCATTCCTTTTCACAATTGCTGCTGTCCTTGGTAGATGTCCTATGGACTTGACATCTCTAGTATTCTGGGGTCTGTCAATGCAGACTGCTTTTTTTGTTCCTGGATGCCCAGATCTGAATATTCACATAGAAACTATATTAATTACAACACTGCTTGGACTATTAACTCAGCCTTCTTATTAGCTAACTCTTACATCTTAAATTAACCCATTTCTATTAATCTATGTATCACTATGAGATTGTGGCTTACCAGAAAGTTTTTGGTGTCCTTCTCATTCAGCAGCTACATAGCATCTCCCTGAATCCACCTACACTATATATCTCTGTTTGGATTTTCCACCTGGCTCTAGTACATAACTAAGGAAAATTATACCTATAACTAGCTGCCTTCAACTTCATCAAAATCTTCTGAAGGATATAATATTACCTAAGTAAACAGGAAGTACATTGTAAGCAACTCCCAAAACTCTAGAATTGACAGACATATCTTACTGCCAGGACAGTAACCCAGTTATTCTGTAGCTTAGGGGCATCCATATTCAGCCTACAAGCCCATAATATTTGGCAGACTCTTTATGTTAGAAAACATAGCTAAAATGGCTATAACTTTGACTATTACAGATGACTATTAATCTGTACTTCATAATGATACATTACATTTTCAATGAGCTGTATAAACATAATCTTAAACAAAAGCATACACACATATATGTGCATATATGCATATATACATATATATTATATATATAATCTCCAGTTAACCAAAGTTTCATACCAATGCAAATTATTGATCTCTTTATCATATCCACCCCCTTGTTTTTTAGAGAGATTGAATGTGACCATTACCATCTAAACATTTTTATTCAACCTCTTTAATATGAAAAAAAATTATAAACAATCATTTTGGGAATTTGAGTGTAGTGTTCTTCAAAATGCTTTCTGCTGTTTGTTGGGCAAAGTATTTTTAGAGTTCATGGAGATCTTTCAGGGGGTTTAGTGCACATAAACCTAAAGTTACTTAAAATACAGATTGCAAAATATCTGTGTAAGAAGAAAAATAACACTACCCAAGGACATATTTCACCACAAGAGCTCAGCCATTCCATTTTAGTAAGCCCCAATTATTCCAATACAGATGAATCACAATAATATGACCTTAAAACCAATTTTATTAATATGTTAGAAGTCCTTAAAGAGAAAATAAATCAATTCTTAAAAAAGGAAAGAAACAGGGCTGGAGAGATGGCTCAGTTGTTAAGAGCACTGACTGCTCTTCCAGAGGTCCTGAGTTCAATTCCTAGCAACCACATGGTGGCTCACAACTATCTGTAATGAGATCTGGTGCCCTTTTCTGGCCTACAGACATTCACACAGAGATAATATTGTATACAGAATAAATAAATAAATAAATAAACAAGAAACAAAAACAAAAAGGGAAAGAAATCCAAGGGGGGAAGACTAACAGTTGAAGGAAACAAATGAAACTGATCAATTGTGAAAATAGAAAGAGAGGCAATAAAATATGAACTGAGATAATTCTGGAAACAGAAAACCTGTATAAGCAATAAGGTACTATAGGTATAAGTATTGCCAGCAGAATAGAAGAAATGGAATTTAGAAACTCAGGGATTAAAGATATGATAAACATCAAACACAAAAATGTCAAATCTAAAAATTCCTGACATTAAACATCCAGAAAATCTGGGACACTATATGAAGAACAAACTTGAGAATAATAGTAGTAAAAGAAGGACAAAATTTCCAGCTCAAAAACCCAAGAAAGTATCTTTAATAAAGTCATAGAAGAAAATTTTCCTAACTTAAAGAAGGATAGGCCTATAAAGGTAGAAGCTTAGAGAAAAACAAATAAAGTTGCCCAGAAAGAAGACACCAAACCATATAGTAATCAAAACACTAAGCACACATAACAAAGAATATTAAAAGCTGCAAGATGAAAATGTCAAATAGCATATAAATACAGAGCAATTAGATTTCTACCCCACTTTTCAATGGAGAATCTAAAAGTCAAAAAGGTCATGACAGATGTGCTTCAGACTCTGAGTCAACAAATGCCTGCCCAGACTATTATATCCAGCAAAATTTTAATCACCGTAGATGGATTAAACAAGATATTTCATGATAAATTTAAACTTAAACAATATGTATCCACAAATCCAGACGCAAAGCAACAATTTTGATAACTATTTTAACACTATAGAAGTTCATTGAGTTATATCTTCATTGGAACTGGTTAATTTGAGTGTGTGTATGTTACTTTAAACTTTGTAAATAATAAAACCTTAAAAATATGAATAGGTAAAAACTATTGGCATGCTTTTCATGTAGTAGACTTAAAGATTTTAAAGGTAGAGTCAATGTTGAAACTTGGTGTTAAAGATTAGCACCCTAACAGAACTCCTGAATGCTTTATAAATAAACGAAATAACAAAATGCAAGAGGAGTAGAGGAGAAGAAATAATCTCATTCATGACTGAAATCAATAAAATAAAAACATAGAGATCAGTAAAAATAATCAAAGAAACCAAGAGATGGTTCTTCGACAAAATCAACAAGAGAGAAAAATTTTTATATAAATTTACTAAAAGCCAGAGGTTAACAAAATCAGAAATGAAAAGTGATGGTATAAAAACAGACAATAAAGAAATCCAGAGAATCATAAAAAGATATTTTAAAAACTTACATTGCACAAAATTTGAAATTTTTAAAAGAATAGGGGAGTGTGTGCCCACCCAGCTGGACAGTCTGGGAGCCTAGTGCAGGGCCCCTCCAGCTCCTGCTTCAGTGGCTTCTTTGTTCCACATAGCCCTGTTCCTGTACTCGGGGATCCATCCAGAGGGTTGGATGGGTGGCTGCCCAGCCAGGCGGTTCAGGAGCTGAGTACAGGTCTCCTCCAGTTCCTCCTGCAGTGTCTCCTTTTTTCCACATGACCCTGCTTCTCCCAAGCCTGCCCTATTGTCTGTTTGGTCTTTGGCCCAGAAGGCCTTCCTGCTCCTGCACAGAGGTGATCCATCCAGAGGGGTGATTGTGTGCCCACCTGGCAGGACAGTGGGGGAGCCGAGTGCAGGGCCCCTCAAGCTCCTGCTGCGACGGCCCTGCTCCTGTTCTGGTGGGATAGATCCAGAGGGTTGGGTGGGTGTCTGTCCAGCAAAGCGGTTTGGGAGCCGAGTGCAGGACCCCTCCAGCCCCTGCTGCAGTGGCTACTTTGTTTCACATGACCCTACTTCCCCCAAGCCTGCCTCATTGTCTGCAAGGTCTTTTTCCCAGGAGGACTTCCTGTTCCTGCACAGAGGTGATCTACCCAGAGGGCATAGCCAGCTCCAGGGTTGAGGGTTCTTAAGAGAGGGAAGACCAAGAAAATCCCCCAAGTATACAATCAGTCATAGCAAATATTGGAACAACACGCCAAGACTCTCCTGACTGCATTTGAAGGAAAAGATGGGCAGGCCTAATGCAAGAATTCTTCCAACAACCTGAAAAGCAACATGACAAGAGCAAAATCCAGTGAACACGCAACAGGAAGCCTTGAACACCCTATTCCAGAAGAAGTAGAATAATTCGACTTTAAACATAGCATTATGAAAATAATGGAGACACTTAAACAGGCTGTGAAAAACTCCTTTAAAGAAATGGATGAGAAGACAAATAAAAAGTTAGAAGAAATGAATAAATCTCTCAAAGATACCCTAGAACCCAAGAAAAACCAATCAAACAGGTAATAGAAACAATTCAAGTCTTGAAGACTGAAATGGAGGCAATGAAGAAAACACAAACTGAGAGATGGCTGGATATGGAAAATCTGGGTAATCAAACAGGAACTACAGAGACAAGTATAACCAACAGAATACAAGAGATAGAAGAAAGAATCTCAGACGCTGAAGATACTATAGTGGAAATAAACTCATTGGTAAAAGAAAACAGCAAATCCAACAAATTCTTAACACAAAACATCCAGGAAATCTGGGACACAATGAAAAGAACAAACCTAAGAATAATAAGCATAAAAGAAGGAGAAGAATTCTAGCTCAAAGGCCCAGAAAATATATTCAACAAAATTGTAGAAGAAAACTTTCCACCTAAAGAAGGATATTCCTATGAAGGTTCAAGAAGCCTACAGAACACCAAATAGACTGGATCAAAAAAAATCCCCTCACCATATAATAATCAAATCATACAGAATAAAGAAAGAATATTAAGAGATGCAAAGGAAAAAGGTCAAGTAACATATAAAGGTAAACCTATCAGAGTTAAACCTGACTTTTCTATGGAAACCACAAAAGCCAGAAGATCTTGGATAGATGTGCTGAAGTCACTAAGAGACCATGGATATAATCCCAGACTACTATACCCAGTAAAGGTTTCTTTCACCATCGATGGAGAAAATAAGATATTCCAGGATAAAAACAAATGTAAGTAATGCATAGCCACAAACCCAGCCTTACGGAAAGACTTGAAGGAAAACCACAACAAAAGGAAGCAAACAACAACCATAATAACACAGACATCTAAAAAGACTCCACCAGCACAGCTCAAAGAACAGAAACACACAAACTCTAACACCAAAAAAAAAAAAATAAAAAAAAAATAATGACCGGAGTTAACAACCATTGGTCATTAATATCACTTAATATCAATGGACTCAATTCACCTATAAAAAGGCACAGGTTAAGAGAATGGATATGAAAACAGGATCCAACATTCTTCTGTTTACAAGAAACACACCTCAACCACAAAGACAGACATTATCTCAGAGTAAAGGTTTGGGAAAAGATTTTTCAATCAAACAGCCCTAAGAAACAAGAGGGTGTGGCTATACTAATATCTAACAAAATCGACTTCAAACTAAAATCAATCAGAAGAGATGGAGATGGACACTTTATACTCATAACAGGCATAATCCATCATGATGAAGTCTCAATCCTGAATATATATGCCCCTAATACAAAAGCACACACATATGTAAAGGAAACATTACTAGAACTCAAAGCACACATCAAACCCACACACTAGTATATAGTAGTAAATAGTAGGAGATTTCAACACTCCTCTCTCACCAATGGACAGGTCAACCAGAGAGAAGCTTAACAGAGAAATAAGAGATCTAACAGATGTAATGAATCAAATGGACTTAATAGATATTCTTAATAGAAGAATATACCTTCTTCTCAGAATCTCATGGAACCTTCTCAAAAACTGATCACATACTCGGTAACAAAGCAAACATCCACAGATACAAAATAATTGGAGTAACCGCCTTTGTCTTATCAGATCACCATGGAGTAAAGTTAGAATTTAACAGCAATTTCACCCCCAGAAAGCCTATAAACTCATGGAAACTGAGCAGTCAACTACTGAACCACTACTGGGTCAAGGAAGAAATAAAGAAAGAAATTCGTCTTCCTTGAATTCAACGAAAATAAAGACACAAAATACCCAACCTATGGGTCACTATGAAAGCAGTGCTAAGAGGAAAGTTCATAGCACTTAGTGCCCACATAAAGAAAACAGAGAAAGCACACATTAGTGATTTAACAGCACACCTGAAAGCTCTAGAAAAAAAAGAAGCAGACTCACCCAGGAAGAGTAGAAGGCTGGAAATAATCAAACTGAGGGCTGAAATCATCAAAACAGAGACACAGAAAACAATCCAAAGAATCAATGAAACAAAGAGCTGGTTCCTTGAGAAAATCAACAAGATCGTCTTACTACAAAAGCCTGTATGCCACAAAATTGTAAAATGTAAAAGAAATGAACAGTTTTTTTTTTAGATAAATACCATATACCAAAATTAAATCAAGACCAGTTGAACAATTTAAATAGACCTATAAGTTGCAAGGAAATAGAAGCTGTCATCAAAAATCTCGCAACCAAAAAAAAGCCCATGATCAGATGGTTTTAATGCAGAATTCTACAAGAACTTCCAAGAAGAGCTAATACCTATACTCCTTAATATGTTTCACATAATAGAAACAGAAGAGTCATGGCCAAAGTCTTTTTATGAAGCTACAGTTACCCTGATACTAAAGCACACAAAGATGCAACCAAGAAAGAGAATTACAGACCAATCTTCCTCATGAACATTGATGCAAAAATTCTCAATAAAGTACTGGCAAACCGAATCCAAGAACACATCAAAAAATTATCCATTATGATCAAGTAGGCTTCATCCCAGAGATGCAGGGCTGGTTAAACATATGAAAA
>PVIU01019308.1:0-36699 GCA_004026605.1 Ondatra zibethicus
CACTCCTTCCTAGGCCAGGAGGGATGGGGGTGGGCCTTGGACTTCCAACAGGGCAGGGCACCATGCCCTCTTTCAAGGAAGAAGGGGGAGGGAGGAGGGGTGGGGGGTAGTGGGAGGGGACCGGGAGAAGGGGAAGAAAGGAAAAAAAAATTATTTCTTTAATTATGTTCTTGAATGGAAAAAATAAAACAAAACAATGAATGGAAAAAAAAAGAAAAAAAAAAGACACATCACTAACACAGGTAGACAAGTAGTTGCATTAGATATTTATATTATTTCATATGAGCATACTGTAGTTCCATTATTTTATTTTCTGTTTATTTTGTTTCCACTATATTTAGGCTGAACTAGGTAGCCTTCCAGAGAATGGGTTCCTAAAGCCAGAACAAGCAGTAGGGTAAATCCTGTTCCCACTGTTAGTGTCCCCACTGTCTTCCCCAGCCATACAACTGTCACCAGCATTCTGAGTGCCTAGTTTGGTAAGTCGCTGGTTATCTCACTCTCACACCAGAGTTGTTAGACTCCCATTAGTTCAGGTAAGCTGTTTCAGTGGGTATTCCCATTATAGCCTTGATCTCTTTGCATTCATTTTCACTCCTCCAATTCTTCGACTGGACTTTGGGAGCTCAGCCCTATGATTGACTGTGGATCTCTGCACCTGCCTCCATCAGTTGCTGGATGTCAGTTCTATGATGACATTTAAGATAGATATCAATATGACAACAAGCAAGGTCTGTTCAAGCACCCACTCCACTATTGCTTAGAGTCTTCACTGTGTTCATCCTGTGGTTTCCTGGGATTTTCTCCTATTCCATGTTTTTGTGGGTCCCATAATGGCTCCCTCAATCAATGTAACTTTTTCCTTGCTCTCTATCACTGTCCATTCCCCATCTTGACAATCCTGTTCTTTCAAGTTCTCCTCCCCTCTCCTTTTCACAGCACCTCCTCACCTTCTGACTTTCCTTCTTCCTGCACCCATACTTTCCCAATGTTTCCAGGAGGTCTTCTCTATTTCCCTTTCCCAGAGGGAATTATGTATGTTTACTTTAATGTTCTCCTTGTTACTTAGCTTCTCTGGGATCATGGGCTATCGGTTCCCAATTTTTGTTTTATAACTGGTGTTCACCTATAATTGGGTACATACCCTCCTCATCACTCTGGGTCTGGGTTACCTCATTCAGGATGGTTTTTTCTTGTTTCAACCATTTTTTTTTAACCATGAGTAGTACTCCCTTGTGTAAATTACATTTCCTTTATCCATCCTTTGGTCGATGTGCATCTAGGTTGTTTCTGGGTTGCTCGAATTACAAAGAATTCTGCTATGAACATAGCTGAACAAATTTCCTTGTAGTATGATTAAACAAACTTTGTATATGACTCTAATAGTGGTAATGATTGGTCTTACAGTTGATTGATTTCCAATTTTCTGAGAAACTGCCATACTGAACTCCAGAGTTTTATGCAAGTTTTAAACCAATCTTCATTCTGTGTCTGAGATGGAATATACAGGAGTTTCTTCCATGCTGCTCTTATTACATTATATGCATGAAAACAATAATGAAAAAAAACAGACATTTGCCCATTTCTTGACATTATCATCTACTATTCAGAAAAGGTAATTTAACAATGGTGTTTACAGAGGGATATATCATATTTGGTAATTATGTAGAATACAATGATCTTTAGAGTGATTAACAGTGTGGTCTTGAGTTATAGTCATTATCTTATTGTAGGAAGAGGATCCACTTGCTCATCCTGCCCACCCAGACCCAAAATAATAGCAAAGAAAACATATTATTTAAAACACTGCTTGGGCTATTAGCTCTAACCTCTTATTGGCTAATTCTTACATCTTAATTTAACCCATTTCTATTAATCTGTGTATCACCATGTGGCAGTGGCTGCTGGGTAAAATTCCCAGCATCTGTCTCTGGTGGATCCATGGTATCTCTCTGGCTCTTTAATTCTTTCTGCATGCCATTTAGTTTTCCCCACCTACCTAAGTCCTGCCCTATTAACAGGCCCGAAGCAGTTTCTTTATCAACCAACGAAAGCAACACAAAGATGAAAGATCTTCTATATCATTTCCCCTTTTCTGTTTAAAGAAAAAGGAAGGGTTTAACTGTAACATAGTAAAATTACATATAACAAAACAGTCATCAAGCATGAATTGCAGTTACAATATTTATATCTATTTTATCTTTTATCATAACTACAGAAAATTATAACTATAACTCTCTCTTTAGGAGACAAGCCACACCCACTCCCTTCCTGCTTGCAGCCTCAGCCTCTCTCTCTCTGTCCCCCTTCTTGGAAAGGCAGCCTCTCTCTCTCCCTCTCTCTTTCTCTCTCTCTCCCCCCTTCTCCCCTTTATTCTTCTCCTCCATAACCCACCTAATAAATGTCCAACTTTACTCTACATGGTGTTCCAGTCTGTCTTTTGCCTGCCTGTTGCCCACATGTCTCGCCACCAGGGACACCCAGGGGACCAGCCACCTTTGGAGACCTGCTGCATGGTGTGCCCCGGCCCTACCCGGGACTGGCTGCTCTCAGAACCTGCTGCCCCCTGCTTGCCAGGGTTCTCACAGCAAACCCATTACATTGGTGCTGTTACTCGGATAGGCTCTCCTGCTCCAGTTCTTCTCCAGGGACCAGGATCCTGAACCAGGTTTTTTTTTTTCTACTCCTACCACCGGCTTCCATTGGTGAGTTTCCCCCATTCTGCTATGGTCGCTTCCCTTAGCTAAAATTGTGTTTGGACTGACCCTGGATTAGTCAGCCTGCACTAGCACTGCATGCTCTGTGTGTTGCATTCAACTGGGGGCCCAGGGTCCCTCAGAGTCTTTCTCCTTTTTCCATTTCTTCTCTTTTCTTTATTTTTCTCCCTGTAAAAGGCCACTGGGAGTGGCCTCTAACTTCTCCGGCTTCCAGTAGCTACTGGATCCAGCCAGGCCTTACCTTCCCACTCATGGCCTGGGGGGATGCCCCCCATGAGTCTTGCAAAGGTGGCCTGCTGATTCACACCCCACCCACAGTTGAGAGATGTCTCACTGTGTTCCCAGTGGTATTTTGTGGGTTTTCACAATTTCAGCTGTGGGTAGCAAGCTATCCATGTCAGAGCCCTGGATTTTTCAATTCCAGCTGGCTTTTGTAGTTATTTTGGTTCCAGCCTTTTGTGCCCCTCTGCAGCTTGTGACATGGCGTCTCAGCCACAGGGAGGATCATGCCTCTAGGTCTCTCTTATTAAGCTTAAAATCCCTGCAGCTCAAAAATTGTGGCTTTTCCATACAATATGTAACCGCTGCCATTTTGACTGGGGTCAGGTGACCTTACTGTTATTGAGCTTCCCTGCCTGGTTCCCCAGTGTTAACTCTGTTGCATGGGTAACCTTACCACCATCTTAACTGAGAGCCAGTTCAGGTGACCAAGTCGTGCCATCTTTATTGAAGTATACCCTGCCTTGTCCCCAGTTTACTCATTTTTTCCAATAAATTCCTCTTGTTGACTCTGTTGCATGTGTTTTGCACAGTGGTATGCCTTTGGTAGGGCCCACCAAGAGCATCACTTTGCCCAATTCCTGTTCACTCTGTGTGTGTGTGTTCATACATGTAACTTAAATATACCTATGCTTAATATTATAATAGTTTATTCTATCTCATTTCAGACTACAAAAACAATAAGTCTCATGTTTTAAACTGGTATTTACCTTTAAGTTTCTTGCAAAAATACTTTATATTTAATCCAACCCTCATTTAAAATATATTAAGCTGTTCTCCACTATTGTCATTTCTGCCCTTAACCTTCTATTGGAAGCAGTTTTTTCTTCTTTCTGTCTTTTTATGAGTGTAAATCTTACCTGTTAATTTGAGAGCCAATATGGTCAAGCTCAGACCCAACCCTCCAGGCAGATTCTATACTGTAGTCATACCTAATAAACAGCCCTCAATTGCTCAGAAATCTGGGAAATATGACATTTATTAAAAGAAAACTTTTCATAACAAAAAGAGACAGGTTGGCTCCTAGCAGCAGCACTCTACTTCCTCCAAAGAAGAGAGAAGACAAATGGGCACAGAACAACATCCATCTACAATTCGCTTCAACTGCCAAGCACTGACCACTGGGGAAAACTGCCTTTCATCTAAACTGAAGATCTCCAGACATGGACAGAATCGCTGGAATCGACAGCCTATCTGCTCAGGTCAAGGTAGGTTTGTCTTCCTACAGATTTCTTAGCCCACAGGATCTTCTGGAGCCTGGCAGGCCCTGCGCTAAACAGCAAAAGGCAAATGTGATATTCAGCGACCATGGAGGACCCTGAGGAGTAGCTCTGGGTTCCAACTTATGTTTTTTTTAATCATTAACTCAAGTAAAATTTTATCCTTCTCAAAGATCTCAGATGCAGTTTGACAGCTGAGAGGTTTTGTCAGTTTAAAAGGACAACCTCAACAACCAAATCTCAGATCAAATTTCTCTCTCATGATGCCTTTCATAGTCTTAAAAATACTTCTGATTGTGCAGAAATATCTGTCACAGTCATTCTGACATAAGTCTAAAACTTCTGTTTTCACAAATCCAAAGAATTCTTGTGAGTTCCAGGAGCTGAAGTGAAGGATCCATCTTAAACAGATCAGATACATTCACCTCAATTCCCTGGTCCTGAATTCTTTTTTTTCTTAATTTAACTTTGTCCTCTGTTTATCTAATAGCTTAAGAGATACCAGACATTTCCATGCCACAAACACCAGACAGGAGCAAAGAGACCAGCTATGCTATGATGTGGCCATCACCCAGCCTTCTCAGGTTCCCCCCAGGATGACACCCACAAATAAGCCAGATGCAGTCTCAAGAATCCGGCGACCCAATTCCTTCAACCTGTGGTGCCGAATCTCCTACTTTTTAGTATAAAAAAGAGATGGAAATGTAATGCTCCATCTCTTTAGGAGACAAGCCACACCCACTCCCTTCCTGTTTGCAGCCTCAGCCTCTCTCTCTCTGTCCCCACTCTTGGAAAGGCAGCCTCTCTCTCCCTCTCTCTTTCTCTTTCTCTCTCTCTCCCCTTCTCCCCTTTTTCTTTCCCCTCTATAACCCACCTAATAAATGTCCAACTTTACTCTACATGGTGTGCCAGTCAGTCTTTTGCCTGCCTGTTGCCCACATGGCTCACCACCTGGGACACCCAGGGGACCAGCCATCTTTGGAGACCTGCTACATGGTGTGACCTGGCCCTGCCCAGGACTGACTGCTCTCGGGACCTGCTGCCACCTGCTTGCCAAGAATCTCACAGCAAACCCATTACTATAATTATAACTTCTTCAACTCCATCAAAGACTCCAGAAGGATATAATATTACCTAAGTTAACAGGAAGTAGATTATAAACAACTTCCAAAACTCTGGAATTGACAGAGACATCTCACTGCCTGGACAGTAACCCAAAGTTCTTCTGTACCTTTGGAACATCCATCTTCTGCCTACAGGTCCATAGTATCCAGCCAATTTTTCCATGAGGCAGGCAATTTCAAAGACAGGTCTGTCTATATTGGCAGTTTGCTAGTCATTTTTTTCTGTATCCTGCAGAATGTCTTGCAGACACTTTCATGAAGCAGGAATCCCAAAGGATCATCTCACCATTAGGCAAGTTCAACAGTCATTTCTCTGTGGGTCCTGCATGTCCAATAAAGCAGTCCAGGCAAGAGCAGTTCCTTGCCCAAATGGCTAACCAACTCCATTAGGAGCCCCTTCAATGCCCATCTTCCTCTTGAAGTAATGGGTGCGAATTGTAGGAGGAGGGCCTGCTTGTTCATCCTGGCCACCCAGCCCCAATAATATCACAAAGAAACCATATTATTTAAAACATTGCTTGTCCCATTATCTCTAACTATTTATTGGCTAATGCTAACATATTAATTTAACCCATTTCTATTAATCTGTATATAACCACATGGCAGTGGCTTACTGGGTAAAATTCCAAGCATCTTCTTATTCTTTTGTTTTTATGGTTACATTGTAACCTGAAACAACCAAGTAGCATTCTAAGTCAGCAACAAGCCCATTTGGAAGTTTGCAAACCTAGAAGACATTTTTAGAATACTCATTTTGTAAAGCAGGCATGCTGGTAGTATATAATTCCAGGAGATTAGAGAAGTGTGGTAAGAGGAAATTTTCTGAGTATTCATGACCAGCTGGCTAGATTGGCATGTTCAGCACAAGGGAAAACCTATGTCAAATATTCTAGTTCTAATAAATATTTGCATCAGTAATTGATTAATATGTAAGTACATTTGCCCTAATGAATTTTCTAAAACTGGAACTAAATGCATAATTCTTGTAGTATATGAAATGCTCAACCAAGTAAGCCTAGTGTCAGGACAAATAAAGCCAAATCCTTATGTAAGTAGCTAATTTTTGTATTGAACTAATTTAGAAGGAAATTTAGAATTATTTTCAGGGTAGATTGCCATCTAGAGAATTCAAGTACCAATAGATTGATTCAAATTGATGGACATACATCTTTCTTAAATAAATTCTGTTTTTATTAAAGATAAACAATTATACTTCAGATTTAATAGTGATTATGGACTATGGAGAGGAATTCTTGTATTTGGAATCTAGAGGATTTTTAAAGTAAATACTTTATATTAATATTTAGAGGATACTTTATATATATTAATTACACATGAGAAATAAAAGAATAAACTCCATTTCTTGCAAAGGTAATTGTGTAAACACCTATTAGGCCTTAAAACAAACAAACAAAATATTAAGAGTGTATATATTTAAATTTTTCCTGAAATGAATTAATCTGAATTCATTTATTTATTATTAAGACACTGTGGGATACTATATTACCATGGGTCTATTTGGAAGAGGGCTTGAAATCAACATTTTTTTCTACAATCCACCCATCTCCTTGTACGACACTCTAATGGACTTAAATATATTATGTATTATAATTCAACTACATTAAAATTGTAATTGTATATTATATTTGTATATAATAGATAATTTTGTATTATATGTAACACATTTAATTATAATTTGACCACATAAAAAACCACATATAAAAACAGACAAAAGCAGACCACATAGAATCAGAAGACAGACACACTTGGCTGCACAGAGTCACAATCAGAAATCTCCACACGGGAATGGGGGCTTTCATGTATACAGATAGATTCAAGCCAGAAGCAGATGCAAGATCGCTCAGACAACCTGTCATACTTAGCCAGTATTTTTCTGCTGTTACCTAGAGGCAAAACACAGGAAAAATTACATTTTATCCGTGTTCCCCTTTTAATCGCTCTGCTTCTTTTTACAAAACACAAAGCGGAAGGAGACACAGAAGAATCATCAGCTCTTGATGAGATCATCGAGTTAAATGCAGTCCTGTGCTTTCCAATTCTTGGTTTGAGATCTCTCTTCCTATTGGTTCCTAGATTGCATAAAAATATCTGCACTGAGGGATTTTACCTGTCAGGCTGCTGACTAAAGTCCATCTGGACTTTAGTCAGGAGCCTGATGGTAAAAAATCCGTGGAGAAAAAAAAAAAAATGTGTCCCAGAGACCTACAGGAGACAGAAGCTATAGAAACCTAAGAAAAGCAAAGATTTTGTGTAATTTCCCATGCTCCTGCTAAGAGTCACCTTTTCCTGTTTGCAGACCGGGAAATGTGTTTGAGTCTCTGAAGCCAGTGCTTCAGCTTTAATACCTGTGATTCCTGGGTTAGTCTTGGATTCTGCATTTTTCTCTAATGAAGATTTACTTTGGGAGTCAATACCTGACACCACCTGGGGATGTACTGATCTTATGAGCCATTGGACGTCCCAGTAAGATAATTGCTATGTCCGATAATAGCCTCAGGCACCTGGGAATCTGAAAATTTAAAATGTCTGATTTCCCAGTCAGTGTGTATAGGGACTCTGATAAGGCATTTCTGAATGTGATACCAGTAAGCTGAAATCGGCAGCTAGAATCGCTATCAGCCATCGTCAAGCAGAAATGGAAAATTTCAGGTAGATAAGATAAAGACCCAAGAAGTGGGATGTATGATCATCTCCTAGTTATCTGCAATGTTTCCCTCTTTTAATAATTGCATTTTGGTCCTAGGAAAATCACATTTTTTTCTGTCTTCCACTTTCACTTTCATTTTTTTTTCTTCTGGACCACACAGTTAGATGGGAGGAAGAAATGAGTCAGCAGCAGCTCTGATGGAGATCTCCAAGGTTACCACAGGATTTGTTCCTATTGGTGGAACTGAGATCATTCTCTTCATTGTTCGGGGAACAATTTGAATGCACACACTCCTTCAGTCAGAGATAAGCAGAACTAATTTCACTTTCAGCATAGCGGGTCCTTCCTAGTCAGTCTCTGGTTATATTCCAGCTCTCAGCTGCTCATGTTTATAACTGAAACTGGAATTTACATTGGCCCAGACAAGGCAGAGTGCTCTTGACTTATATATGATACTAAATACAGGGAAATTAGCAAAGTGAGGTACTGGTTTATTCCTAGTATTACAGTTCTTATTCACCTGTTATGGTTTCCTGTGCCTCAAATTGATTTCTGCCTCTAAAACCTCTGCTTCTCTTTAAACTTAAGGCACCACTGTCTCAGACTTGAAACACTGCAGTATCTGCAAGGAAATAATTCACTTCAGGTTTTAGCATCTGACAGAGTCAAGGGGAGTCATGCCCTTTCCTCTCTTCTCTGAGTTCCATTGTGGCAAGGAGTATGCCACTGTAGTTTTTTTTCATGAAAACTTTGAGTCATTGAAAATATGCAGTAACATATGAAGGTAAAACCCTGTCACCGAAGACTCTCGAGTTACAATAAGGTACAGAAAGGAAAATTACTTCTTATCATTCTCTTTCCTTTTAGGTTCTCACAGGCTCAATTTTACTCTCTTGGCTGGCAAAGTCTTTTTTGCATATAAAAGCTCTTGCAAAGGATTCTCAAAAGTATACCCATTCCTAATTAGGAAATCAGACAGCATGAGCTTTTTTTGGAAATCAAGTATTCATTGACAATGGCAGCAAAGTATTACATACTACCCTTGAAAATAATTAACACACCAGATTTATTTGTTATTCTCTGTGTTGTTTTTGTATGCTTTGAACAGACTCTAAATTCCTCTGTCTGCTCGTAATGTTGTGACTGGAGAACATTGGTACAGTCGAATTAACAGTCTCCATTTGAGTCTGTTGCAATATTTCTGCCATCTTTTCAATATAAATCTAGGAGGCCTTCAAGTAGGTTTTAAAGACATAAAACATCATAATATAGTATCTCAAAGCCTCTTATTTTCTAGAGAAAGCCCTTCTCTGCACATCATTGTGTTAGTTTCCAGCTAGTGCCAAAGAACTTATCTGATGTTGTCAAGTTATGCACAGATAGATGAGCATATCAATATTTCAATGGACTCAGTTTAATGAGATGATTAAACGGAAAGATAGATTTTTCACGTATGCTAGCTTTGAAATAATGCCCATGTGTTAATAGAATGCTCCATATCCAAAGACACACACACACACACACACACACACACACACACACACACACATACAAGCTTTCTCTGAAGTTAGATGTCACTGAATAGAGAGAACAGATATAGGACCAAATGATGGAGTACTGATATTGGTGATTACAGAGAAAATCTTGTGAAGGCAAGACAGTGAATTTTATCAAAATTGTAAAATTCATGTAATAATACTGAAAAACATTTCATAAGTATTAATTGAGACTCTGAGTCTGAAATCAATGTCAAAAACATGTACACATATGTGAAACACTAGTAAAAGCATACATACAAATGTGAAATTCTTGAAATTATATGTTTATTGTGATTTTTTTCTAAATGAAAATATCAAATTATTGTTAAATTATCATGACATTGTTATATACCATATGCAATTTGAGCATGATCAGAACTGGGTTTGAAAATAACATTCCTATTTAGAAAATATGCATCTAATTTCATAATTTTTAAATGTAAATAACATATATATCAGGATATATATATGTATATATGAACTCTATAATTCATGTATTTATTCATTACATTGGTGGAATCGGACATGGCCTCCTAGAAAATGCCAGCAACAAGCTTCAATGAGCAGCCCAGAATCACAATCAGAAATCTGCATCCAGAAATGAAGGCGTTCATGTCGCTAACCAAGATGTAGACACAAAGTGTCACTATATCATCACTTGTAGTTATCATAGAATATATTTTTCCCTGTCAGTAAGTTGACCAATTGTTAGGAGTAAATTAAAATTTTATTCTGTTGTCCACCTGAAGGGGGACAATTTGGCTGCTAGTGATAGAAAATACATTTAAGTTGGAGGGAGAAATGAATCAGCAGCTACGTTTGAGCTCTCCAAGATTACCACAGGATTTGCCTCCATTGTTGAACTGAGATCACTCTCCTTGTTGGCTCTCATTTTTTTGGTCAATTTGAATGCACACACTCATTCAATCAGAGGACAGGATTTCCCATAAAAGTGTCAGCAGTACTGGTTCTTACTGGTCAGATTCTATCTATAGTCCAGGTCTCAGGTGGACCTGGATATAACCAAAGCCACACTGTACATTGTTCTAGACAAAGCAGACTTCTGCTGATGTGTATAGGTGTGAGAATCCATGGAAATTAGCAAAATCAGGACTTACATTTACAATATCTATTCCAACTGTGTTTGACAATATTGGAGAATATATTCTATTATCCACCCTATATTGGTGCTTACAAAGTTTTGTACCATAATTACATTCTATAATATCTTGTATTTCCAAACGAAAACTATCCTTTCAGTCCTTAAATCATTTTTTTCAGTTAAACATGGTAGCATTTTATTTATCTAAAATTTTAAATGTTACATCTCTATTATGAATTTTTTTAATTTGGTAGCAAGAAAACCTGTGAAACTATAACTATTCAGTCTTCAATTTTTTCAAAGAACAGAGCAAAAGAACATATTACCTGAGTGAACAGCAAGAGCAAAACAAACAATTTAAAACTATGGAACTGAAGGAGACTGTGGCCTACAGTGAGAGTTACCCAAGTTTACTTTGTAACACTGAGTCATCTGTCTTTAGCTTACTGGCCTTAAATATCTTACAGATGTTTTTTGTAAGGAAAAATATTGAAGAACTAGCCTACTACATCTTGACAAATTCCAGCAGTCCACTTCTTTCGTGTTCTTCTTGCCAAATGACAACAGCATACTGTTTGTAGTAGAGGCAAGGACAGTTTCTTGACTGGTGTCTAATTTTGCCACTTTGAAATCAAATTTAACATAGAGATTCCTTGATGCCCATAAGCTTCTCAGTAGTACATTGGTGCTTAAAGGTGTAGATATATATCACTGACATAGATAGTCTTGTGCTAATAAAATATTTTAAATTCTATATTCTTTAGAGTGCTGATGTGTTGAAAATCCCCTATCTACCCAAATTTATCTCTGAGTTACCTAGAAAACGTATTTAACATGAATACATTTTTTATTGTTAAAGGTGATTAACTACTACCTACATTTATTAATTTTCCTAAACAGTTTGCAATAGTAGCTTTCAAGCTGTAGCATTTTATGATACATTTTTCAATGAGTGCATGGAAACAATAACCCAAACCAAAATAGAAATTTTCATACAATATTTTGCAAAATATATCATTTAATTTATATCAATAAGCAAAAATTCATAGCAATATATATTATTTTTTGACAAGTATGTCTCTTTTAGTTTAAGAGAAGACTAAATAATCTAACCTTTATCCTATCTTTCCTTTATTATCACACCCAGCATGAATGCTGTGGAAACAGAGAAACTGAGAAGTGTATGCACACTAATAACTGAAAGAGAAATGCTGAAATACTTTAGTTACAACAATAAAAATCAGTCAATGTTGGACTATTACATATCAGCCATAAGACACATGTGTGCGTCACCAGAGATGGTCCCCTTGGATGTCACAGATATGGATCCTGGATGTTTGAGAGAGTGAGGTGTGAGAAGAAATATATATATATATATAGCCTATGTCACTTTGGATTATAGTATACAATATGCAGAGATTATAATATACAATAAGAAAGGCACAAGTACTTCCTTGATTTTAGATTGGCATGGGGAATTCATGGTTTTGCTGGGATTTCTTGGAATAGTATGTTTATACAGGTAGAAATATTTTGGAAGATCTAATTTATTACTTATAATGCAAAAATTGTCTATAACTTGGACATGCAATGTTGAAGAGATAAAAGAAAGGACAAGAAAAGAAGTTGTTGCATGAGGAGGGTGGCCCTTTGTTTGTCCCTGCTGCCTGACTAGCTTACACCCAAAATAACTACACAGAAATTGTATTAATTAAATCACTGTCTGGCCCATTATATCTAGCCTCTTATTGGCTAACTCCACATCTTGATTTAACCTATTCTATTAATCTGTATATCACCAAGAGGTCATGGCTTACTGGAAAAGATTCAGCATGTCTGATTCTGGTGGCTCCATGGCGGTTCTCTCGCTCTGTTTTCTTTCTCCCAGAATTCAGTTCTGTCTTTTCCACCTACCTAAGTTCTGCCCTATCAACTAGGCCAAGGCATTTTCTTTATTCATTATCTAATGAAAGCAACACACAAACAGAATGAACTCCTACACAATTTCCCCTTTTCTGTTTAAACAAAAAGGAAGGCTTTAACTTTAACATAATAAAATTACATATAACAAAACAGTTATCAAGCAAGAATTACAGTCACAATATTTAGATCTATTTTATCTTTTATCATAACAAAGAAACTATAACTATAACTATATATCTATCCTTCAACTCCATCAAAGACTTCAGAAGGATATAATATTACCTATGTAAACTGGAAGTGCATTATATATAACTTCCAAAACTCTAGAATTGACAGAGACATCTTGCTGTCTGGACTGTCACCCAAAGTTCTTCTGTACCATTGGGGCATCCATCTTTAGCCTACAGGCCCACAGTATCCAGCAGACTTTTCCATGAAGCTGGAAATTTCAAAGACAGTTCAATCACTTTCTTCTGTGTCCTGCAGAATGTCTCATAGTCTCTTTCATTAACCAGGAACACCGAAGGACTACCTCACCTTTAGGCTAGTTCAGCAGTCATCTCTCTGTGGGGTCTTCATGTCCAGTTTATGCAACAGTCCAGGCAAGAGTGGTTTCTTGCCCAGTTGGCTAACCAACTCCATAAGGAGCCTCTTCAATGCCCATCTTCCTCAGGAAGTATCTTGGTGCTGCCAGGAGCAGACATATCTCATTGTCATGAAAAGCCCTAAGTTATTAAAACATTTTAAATGCCATATTCTGTAGTCTTTGAAAGATACGAAGAACACCTATCCATCTGAAATGAACATCTAGAAAATCTAACTAACCTAACTACAAACTTGACTATTACAGAGATTATCTATTAACCTATATTTCTTAATTATACATTACATTTTTTACATGAGCTACACAATTACAATACCTTAATCAAGATCTGAAATAGATATACATATAACAAAATTGACCTTAAATTTGTATCAATAGAGCAAGATCCATACCAATGCAAATTATTCATCTCTATATCATATCCCCCTTTAAATGTAACAATATTTAGGAATATGGGTGTAGTTATTTCTCTCCAAACTTCTTCCTGCTGTATCGGGGCACTGTTTATCAGGTCTTTCATGGTGTATCCTATGTGCAAGGTTCATCTCAGTCATCAGTTGGGTGAAGTAACTTTTTGAGGGTGTTCACGGCGACCTTTCAGGAGGCCTTGGTCCATGAAAACATATTTGCCTAGAGGTAATCCACAGGTTCTTGTCTTCTGTGAATACAAAAGAAGAACCTCTTTTCCAAAGCAACTTATCCTTAGGCTCATTTTTGGAAGTCATGATACCTTTATAACATACATGCTGGTTTAGCTTAGCAGTGCATACAATGAAATGTCTCTCTGTACTTAGCTCCTTCACAGTCAAAAAATTCAAAGACAACACAATAATATACACAATCCAGACTCTGTGAATTTTTCATTTTTACTTCTTTTAATCTATGACTATCTGTACTCTGTCTCTTTAAAGACTTTACCCTTTTTTAAGCATTAACTTTATTTTATGACTCTCTATACTCTTTATCTTTTCTCTCCCAAGCCTATGTACATTTATCCAACACTGTGACCCATTTAGAGGTTGTTTATGTCTCAATCTGTCCTTTTGTGAATCTGTAATTCTTTACTGTCTAGAAGAGCTTTGAAAATGCTAAGTAGCTTGGTTGCAGCTGCTCTAGATGTTGGTTCTGCCTCTATCCAATTTTAAAATGGTGGAAGCAACGCCAGTGCTAGGTCTGGGTCCACCAGGCAGGAGCTGAGCTCAGCAGTCCAACCCCGAGAGTGAGCCTGCAGCACATAAACCCTTTTTATCTAAGTCACAGCCAAATCTGCCACACAGAGCACTGCATAGCCTGGAAACATCTCTCTGTATGGCAGTGGGAATCTGCCTTGCTCTCCTGCCTGTCTAAGCCTATTAGACCTGATCCCACTGCCTGCCTAGGCAGGAAGATCCGAGCCACAAGCATGGTCTTAGCTACGTTCCTCCCAATCCTGAGTAGGCACACAAACACCCGGGCCCACAAATGCTCCATAGCCGGAGTTTGAACCAGTGGCAGTCCCAGGAAGCCTTTTTTTTAAAAAATGGTGTGGCTTTTTTCTGCTGCTTTTGCTGAGTCAGGAAAGTCTCTCTGCACCATGCCCCAGCAAACAGCAAAAACTCTGTTTTTCTGTGTGTCTAGAATTAAGCTCTCCCAGGTTTTTAAGTGGATTTAGTCCATCATGTTGGCACCAAACTGGTGTTATTGAGTTACTAGAAAGCAATGGTGGCAAGATTGGAGTGGAGCCTCAGTCATTGCAAGAAAATTATTGAAGAAAGACATCATTTGTCCTGATTTTATTGTGGCAGGATTTAAAGATGACTAGGAAGTTCAGAGAAGTAATCTATCATAAATCAATCTAGGGGAAGGCAAGTTTATGATTTGTGTGGCAAATATCCATTACAACTTTTTTCTTTCTATGCTAACCGTTTTAACATGAACAGCCTAGGAATAACCACATTCCTTATTCAATTGTATGAAACAACCAAGAGATGAAGAACTGAAGTTTGTACAATTAGGACCTATGTAGAAAACGGGTAGATATTCAAGATATAGAAGCCTAAAGTCATTCCCAGTGTGGATTTAGTATCTTAAAGATAGACAAATTAGTACTACTTTCATAGTTGATCCAGATAGACATGATTATGGCATAGCTGTAGGCATTCTCAAGATTACTCTCTAACATAACAATTGCTTGTGAGATTTACAAAAGCAAAACTTTATAAAACAGACTACAGTTAAGCTGAGTGATCTAATCCTGATGTGAAAATATAGTTAAGGAAAGAGGAGAACAGCTAGATCCAAATGTCTGAACTCATGCATTGGTAGGGGAAATAGAAAAGATTTTCATTGATGATACCTAACGGAGGGAAAATGTCAGATTCAGGAAAATAAATGTGAATTTTGTACATCCAAACAAGTCAGAGCATAACATTTTTTCATTTGTATATATTACTTATATGTCAGTGATATAAATAGTGCTAAAATATTAGAACTACCCTTGATCCAGAAGTACTTGCCTATATATACTTAGTTTGTCATTAGTTTTGAATAATCTAAACTTCCTCAGAACAGGTGCTAATAAAATTCATAAATCTTCATCCTCATTTGTACCCCTGCAGGCCTATTTTACATTTTAAAAAATTATTTTATGTGCATTATTGTTTTACCATGGGTGGCCTTCCTTCACAACAGTGAGGTTTTTCCAACTAGTACCAGAAGCAACATTTCTGTTGAGGGTAAAGTGATGCACGCGCACACACACACACACACACACACACACACACACACACACACACACACGTAAATGTGTTTATATATATAAATAAATAAATGTAATAAATGTGGGTCAGTTTATTTCTATATGACTCTGACAGAAAGAAAGAAAATTTTCTGTATAAGTTTGTCATCATTTTAGTCTCAGTTTCCATGCCATTAACAAAGTGAGCATTTTGCTTTCCAAACCATAGACTTAATCATAAAATTCATAATTTTTACACTTCCCCCATGTTTATTGGGCCACTTTGATAAAAATATATTTGAAGATTGGTCATGATTTTTTTCTTTTGTTCCATGTAGCACATGAATGTGAGGAAATTTGTTCCTGCTAATTTAAGCCATATCATATAGACTCAACTTCAGCAATATCTCATATAGTCAAAGCCCTTGTCAAAGAAGCAAATCAGAAAACAATGTTTTGGTAACTTTATTAGAATATTCTCCTATTTTTTCATAGTATAAGGGGTTCAGTTTTCATAATATCACACCAAATTTTTTGACTCATTTCAGTTACTTTCACATATTTAAATAAGTTCAGGCATTGCATATATATGTTTCCTTCTTATATGTATTCTCATTCAAGAATGGGTACAATTGCTTTATATAGTAGAATTTCATATGTAAGTGCTCTGTTTATATTACTTCACAAGTCTTTCTTCTACCTTCAATACAATATTTGCATTAGAAAATATCAATATAATTACAATATTTATTAAAGTTATTTCATATTTTTGCACATATGCAAGTGTATACTTAACGATCACACACTGTATAAAGAATGTGGTGATTATATGTGACCATTTCAGATTGTCCATTTGAAATTTAAAGAACTATCAATATTATTGTACAGTAGAAGCAGATGTTTTGTGTATTAGCTGGCAACTTTTGTCCATGACTTTTCTGTTGTGTGTGGGAATTTAAGAGAGTTTCCCATCTGTGTTGACATTACAATTTCTGATATTATTGTGCTTACTCTATTTTTGATTTTTAATTGCTTTTCTTTAGTTTTTTTTTTTTGGAGTTCACATTTTCTAAACTTCTTTTTTTCCATATTCTTTTCTTTTTTTTCCATTCAAAAAAAATTTTACATTTCCTCCCCTTCTTCCAGTCCCCTCCTGCTCCCCCCCCACCTAACCTCCCTCCCCATGCTTCCTTAAAAGAGGCCATGGTGCCCTGCCCTGTGGGAAATCCAAGGCACTCCCCCCTCCATCCTGGCCTAGGAAGGTGTGCATCCAAATAGACTAGGTACTCCAAAAGATAATACATGCAGAAGAGATAGGTTCTAGTGTCATTGTTGATGGCTTCTCAGTCTGCCTCCATTGGCAGCCACATTCAGAGTCCGGTTTGATCATATGCTCATTCAGTCCCAGTCCAGCTGGATTTGGTCAGCTCCCATTAGTTCAGGTACACTGTCTCAGTGGGTGGACCAGCCCCTCATGGTCCTAACTTCCTTGCTCATCTTCTCCCACCTTCTGCCCTTCGACTGGACCTTGTGAACTCAGTCCATTGCTCTGATGTGAATGTGGGTCTCTGTCTCTATCTCCATCCATAGAACAAAATTTCTATGGTGGTGATCAAGATTTTCATCAATATGACTATGGGACAAGGTTAGTGCTGGCACCCTCTCCTCTGCTGCACAAGTACCTAGCTGGGGACATCCCCGTGGACACCTGGGATCCCCTCCAGAGCCAAGGATCTTGCCAGTCCTAAAATGACTCCCTTAATGTAGATATCTTATTCCCTTCTCCAATATCCTCCTTTCCTCCGTCTCTTATCAATCAATCTAACAGCATAGGAGATCCTTCCATTTTCTGGTATCCTCTTCGATTTCTTTCTTCAAGGTCTTTAAATTCTTTTCAAATATATCTTTCACTTCCTTGGTTAGTGTTACCCCAAGATACTTTATGCTATTTGTGGCTATCGTGAAGGGTGATGTTTCTCTGATTTCCCTCTCTGTTTCTTTATCCTTTGTGTATAGGAGGGCTACTGATTTTTTTGAGTTGATCTTGTATCCTGCCACATCACTGAAGGTATTTATCAGCTGTAGAAATTCTTTGGTAGAGTTTTTGTGGTCACTTATGTACAATATCATATCATCTGCAAATAACGAAAGTTTGTCCTCTTCCTTTCCAATTCAAATCCCCATGACCTCCTTATTTTGTCTTATAGCTATTGTTAGGAATTCAAGTACTATATAAAAGAGATATGGCAAGAGTGGAAAGCCTTGTCTTGTTCCTGATTTTAGTGGAATGGCTTTGAGTTTCTCTCCATTTAGTTTGATGTTAGCTGTTGGCTTGCTATATATTGCTTTTATTATTCTTAGATATGATCCTTGTATCACTAATCTCTCCAAGACTTTTATCATAAAGGGGTGTTGAATTTTGTCAAATGCTTTTTCAGCATCTAATGAAATGATCATATGTTTTTTTTGTTCAGTTTATTTATGTGATGGATTTCATTGATAGATTTTCATATGTTGAACGAGCCCTGCATCTCTGGGATGAAGCCTACATGGTCACAATGGATGATTTTTTAAATGTGTTCTTGGATTCGGTTTGCCAGTATTTTATTGAGAATTTTTGAATCAATGTTCATAAGTGATATTGGTCTGTAATTCTCATTCTTGGTTGTGTCTTTATGTGGTTTTGGTATCAGGGTGATGGTAGCTTCATAAAAGAGTTTGGCAATGACCTTTCTGTTTCTATTATGTGAAACATATTAAGTAGTATAGGTATTAGCTCTTCTTGGAAGTTCTGGTAGAATTCTTCATTAAAACCATCTGGTCCTGGGCTTATTTTGGTTGGGAGGATTTTGATGACAGCTTCTATTTCCTTACGACTTATAGGTCTATTTAAATTGTTCACCTGGTCTTGATTTAATTTCGGTATGTGGTATTTATCTAAAAAACTGTCCATTTCTTGTACATTTTCCAATTTTGTGGCATACAGGCTTTCGTAGTAATACCTAATGATTCTTTGAATTTCCTCAGTATCTGTTGTTATGTCCTCCTTTTCACTTCTGATCTTGTTAATTTGAATGTTCTCTCTCTCTGCCTTTTGATTAGTTTGGATAAGGGTTTAACTATCTTGCTGATTTTCTCAAGGAACCAGCTCTTCGTTTCATTGATTCTTTGGATTGTTTTCTGTGTGTCTATTTTGTTGATTTCAGCCCTCAGTTTGATTATTTTCAGTCTTCTACTCCTCCTGGGTGAGTCTGCTTCTTTTTTTTTTTTCTAGCGCTTTCAGGTGTGCTGTTAAATCACTAATGTGTGCTTTCTCCGTTTTCTTTACGTGGGCACTAAGTTGTATGAACTTTCCTCTTAACACTGCTTTGATAGTGTCCCATAGGTTAGTGTATGTTGTTTCTTTATTTTCATTGAATGCAAGGAAGACTTTAATTTCCTTCTTTATTTCTTCCTTGACCCAGGAGTGGTTCAGTATTTGACCGTTCAGTTTCCATGAATTTGTATGCTTTTTGCTGGTGGAATTGTTGTTACATTCTAAATTTACTCCATGGTGATCCAATAAAACACAGGTAGTTACTCCAGCTTTTTTGTATCTGTGGATGTTTGCTTTGTTACCAAGTATGTGATCAGTTTTGGACAAGGTTCCATGAGATGCTGAGAAGAAGGTATATTCTTTCCTGTTTGGGTGGAATGTTCTATAGATGTCTATTAAATCCATCTGATTCATTACATCTGTTAGTTCTCTTATTTCTCTGTTAAGTTTCTGTCTGGTTGACCTGTCCATTGGTGAGAGAGGAGTGTTGAAATCTCCTACTATTAGTGTGTGGGGTTTTATGTGTGTTTTGAGTTCTAGTAATGTTTCTTTTACATATGTGGGTGCTTTTATATTAGGGGCATAGATATTCAAGATTGAGACTTCATCTTGATGAATCTTTCCTGTTATAAGTATGAAGTGTCCATCTCCATCTCTTCTTATTGATTTTAGTTTGAAGTCTATTTTGTTAGATATTAGTATAGCCACACCTGCTTGTTTCTTAGGGCAGTTTGATTGAAAAACCTTTTCCCAACCCTTTACTCTGAGATAATGTCTGTCTTTGTGGTTGAAGTGTGTTTCTTGTAAACAGCAGAATGTTGGATCCTGTTTTTGTATCCATTCTCTTAACCTGTGCCTTTTTATAGGTGAGTTGAGTCCGCTGATATTAAGCGTTATTAATGACCAGATGTTTTTAACTCCGTTTATTTTCTTTTTGCTGGTAGGGTTTGTGTGTCTCCCTTCTTTGAGTTGAGCTTATGTAGGGATGTTAGATGTCTGTGTTATTATGGGTGTTATTTGCTTCCTTTAGTTGTGGTTTACCTTCTAGTACATTCTGTAAGGCTGGGTTTGTGGCTATATATTGCTTAAATTTGTTTTTATCCTGGAATATCTTGTTTTCCCCATTGATGGTGAAAGAAAGCTTTGCTGCATATAGTAGTCTGGGCTTGCATCCATGGTCTCTTAGTTTCTGCAGCACATCTATCCAAGACTGTCTGGCTTTCATGGTTTCCATAGAGAAGTCAGGTGTAATTCTAATAGGTTTACCCTTATATGTTACTTGACCTTCTTCCTTTGAGGCTCTTAATATTCTTTCTTTATTCTGTATGTTTTGTGTTTTGATTATTATATGGCGAGGGGATGGTTTTTTTTTTTTTTTTTTTTTTTTTTTTTATCCAGCCTATTTGGTGTTCTGTATGCTTCCTGAACCTTCATAGGAATATCCTTCTTTAGGTTGGGAAAGTTTTCTTCAATAATTTTGTTGAATATATTTTCTGGGCCTTTGGAGTGGAATTCTCCTTCTTCTATCCCTATTATTCTTAGGTTTGGTCTTTTCATGGTGTCCCAGATTTCCTGGATGTTTTTTGTTGTGATTTTGTTGTTTTCTTTGATCACTGAATTTATTTTCTCTATCGTATCTTCAGCATCTGAGATTCTTTCTTCTATCTCTTGTATTCTGTTGGTTATCCTTCTCTCTGTGGTTCCTGTTCATTTATCCAGATTTTCCATATCCTGCCATCTCTCGGTTTGTGTTTTCTTCATTGCCTCCATTTCAGTTTTCAAGTTTTGAACTGTTTCCTTTACCTGTTTGATTGCTTTTTCTTGGTTTTCTAGGGTATCTTTGAGGAATTTATTCATTTCTTCTTTTTGTTTGTTTTCTTATCCCTTTCTTTAAAGAAGTTTTTCACCTCTTCTTTAAAGGTCTCTATCACTTTCATAATGTTACGTTTAAAGTCGATTTCTTCTATTTCTTCTGGGATAGGTTGCTCAGGTTTTCCTATTGCATATTCGCTTGATTTTGGTGTTATCATGTTGCTTTTCAGGTTGTTGGATGAATTCTTGTATTGGCGCCTGCTCATCTCTTCCTTCTAATATGTTCAGGAGAGTCTAGGTGGCTTTGTTCCTCAGTCCGGGTGTATCCACCAGCCCTGGATGAGGGCCCCTTGCAGTGTCCGGATGGATCTGCCCGCACTGAATCAGGGCCCCTTGCGGGGTCAGGATGAATCTGCCAGCGCTGGGTCAGGGCCCCTTGCTGACCCAGTAACTCCCAGTCAAAAGGGCGGGCTTAGTGAAAGCTGCCCGCTCTGCTCTGCTCCACTCTGTGGGACAAAGGGAGCCCTGTGGCCCTGGGCTCACCCTTCTCCCAAAGCCTCAGCCTGGAAGCAGGCTGAGTTCAGGTGCAGCTAGGGCCCTGCAGATGGAAAGGGGTGCCCGGGGGCAAGCTGGGGTGGGATAAGCAGAAATGCCAATGTGGGGGGGGGCAGGCTAAGTGGCCAGAAAGCCTCGGGGACGGGCTGGGACCCACTTACCTGGGTCCGGATGAATCTGCCAGCCTTCTTTTTACCTTTTAGTATGTTCCCCTTTATGTTTGAAATGATGTATGCTGTGAGTAAGTTTTATTGCCGTTGGCTAATTAATAAGATTCTCTCAATGAAAGACTTAACAGAGTAAAGCCAGGCTGAAAGAGATATAGAGAGAGAGTAGGCAGAGTCCAGGAGAAGCCAGGTAGCTGTTGCCAGAGACAAACATCTCTACAGGAAACTGCTGAAACTTTGCTGGTAGGCTTCACCTCATAGCAATGCACAGATTAGTGGAGATGAGTTAGTTTAGGATAAAAGACCTAGCTAGCAATACACTTAAGCTATTGGCAAAAAAGTATTGCAAATTATATTGTTTCAGAGTGATTATTTCCAGTCAGGCAGTCGTGAAAAAAACTCACAATGTGGTCAACTATATTATGTAAACTGAGAAAGCTTAAAATGGAATTCTAAACAGAAAAGGACAGAGTTAAGTATGGCTTTTTGGTAGCAGCATTTTCTCAGGTGGGATATGTTTCCTAGAAGGAAGAAGCAGCACAATTCTTTTAAGAGAAGGCTTCCTTACTCAGTGGTAGCAGCAAAACTTTGAGACTCCTTTAAGAAGGCTTCCTGGTTCATGCTAGTTACTTGAACAACTCTGACACTTTCCGGTGGTCTGGGTATGAAGCATTTAAATGGGGCTTGTGAGCAGAGAGCTACAACTTACTTAATGGCAACACAGATGTTTTGAAACCCAATCCAAGAACTGGGTCTGAGAGAAAGTCTCAGAGACTGTGAACAGGCCTTAGCCATGTTGGACTGGGTGAAACCATCAGGAAAGATGGCAGAGTTTATCCTAGCCATGCCTCTTAGCATTTAAAAACAGGCTCTGGTCAGAAAACAATTACAAATATGCAATAAATAAATTCAGACAGAAGTAAACCCTCTAAACGGGTCAAAGTGTCACAGTGTGTTTAAAAATACACATAGGCTTGGAAGAGAAAAGAAAAATAATACATATAGTTATAAAAAGAAAGAAATAATTTTAAATTGTTTAAAAAATAAAACAAGTCTTTAAAGAGTCAGGATATAGACTCTGTTTAAAAAGGATAAAAGAGAGTGGGTAGTTTGATGAGCCAACATTCCATCGAAACATCACAAATAACTTGATAAATATAGACAAGCCAATAATGCCTAGCAATACAAGTGTTCCTATAGCTACAAGACCACTTAGTAAAGAAGTAAAGGATAACTAAGTTGGAATGGCCTATTATCAAATTGATCCTGGATTTCTTTTGCAGGATATTTGTTCTTGTTTTTTGTTTGCTTGCTTGTTTTGTTTTTCGAGAGAGGGTTTCTCTATACCTTTGGAGCCTTTCCGGAAACTAGCTCTTGTAGATCATGATGGCATCAAACTCACAGAAATCTTCCTCCCTCTGCTGATGGACACAGGCCAAAGAATCCCAAGTTATTTCCAAGATATCAAGTATATTTTCTCTATTTTAAGGGGCCAACTCATGAAACAGAAACAAGAAGTCCAACCTTTGCTGAGTAGCGTTGGAACCACAGAGAGAGAGAGAACCCTTGGCAGGCTGGGTACCCAAAAGATCATGCCCTAACCTGGTCCAACATCTTACAAATCATTGCCTGATAGAAATTCCCCCTTAGGCCCCTGCCTAAGTGAAAACAAGTGGTTAAAACATTAACAGGTCAATGCCAAAATTGTTGTATGAATAATAACAATAAAAGACAATTGGTTAAGTTACAATTCTTATAACTTCATTCTATTCAAAGGAAATGTTTTTGTGATCGGTAAAATATTTGTCTTTTTCATCTCATAGAATCCAAATGCATTGCTGCTATCACCTTTAAAAGATGTGTTTCAGCTGGTAAAATCCCTGAATATCAAATATTAGCAGCAAAGCGCTTATTCCATTCCTCCTCATATGTTGAAGTGTGACTTTATCCACTCATTACATCTAAAATAGTATTTGGTTGCTCTAACAAGTTTCTATCTCACAGATGGGAAATTTCTGAATCTCTTTCTCCTCTAGCTCAGCTGCAGATGAAACACTGTAACTTTCAAAGTTAACTTTTGTGTCCCAAGATATGTTTGATAAACATAGCCAAACATTCAGTCAACAATCCTTTGCTCAAGTCATATTAATAAAATTCACAATTTCTATGTGGTCTACGCAGCAGTTCTACCAAGAAATTGGAATCATCAACCATCACTCCACCCTCTCTTATTTGTCAGATTGCAGTATGATGACATCAGAATTTCAGGAACACAGTTTCAGCAATCTTACTCCAATCTCTGTTGGTGAGCACTAGCAGCCACAATATTATCCAGTCTGGTATTCCTCTGGCCCACACACCACACCAAACTTTCAGGAAGCCATTGAGATTTATTCTCATCCTGAAAAAAAAAACCACCAAACATGCACTTGACCCTATATTAAAACAGAGTTTTGTCCTTTCCATAATACAGTGCAAGTGTCTTCCCATTTTCTTTAGCCAAAAGTCACATTTGCACCATCATGCCAAAATCTATTTATGGTAGATTGCCTGTGGGCATCCACATTTAAGAAATTTAGAATAAAAGTAGCATGATGCAGTGCATTATATGGAGCCTGGAATTTAACTCCCCTTTATTTAATATTTGTAATTGTGCAACCAGGAAGCCAGGGGAATGCTCCACCTGAGCCAGCACGTGTCTTGCAGCAGCTATAAGAGACCTAGAGAAAATAAGGTCGCTACTCTCTTTAAGAATCTCACTGCATAGATCAAGATTTCCCATAGACATTTTTTTTAAAAAGGCATAGTCACTGTTTATCAACCAATCATTCCTGAAATCTATTCAAAGTTTGCAAGCTTTCTTTCCTAATTTCCAATATCCCATGCTTAATTTCTTTAGGATTCAAGATATATGTTCCAAAAACAGGAAATGCAGATGAATTTATATTTTTTGTGGGGAATTAACTACCCTTACATGGGCAAACTCTGCTGAAGCTGTCCAAATGTTGCAAGCAAATATCTTAATATTTTATGGACTAGCAAGATATCTTCCATAATGGATAATGAAAACTTGTGGAAATTGATTTCTAATATTTTGTATAGCAGGAGCCACACATATCAGGCATAATATAGCATTGTTTGCCATACCTGAGGCAACACGTACCAGAGATATCTCTTAATCTGCTCTTTAAATTAGTTGATGGAACACTAAATGATAATCTTTGAAAATCTTTTGGAGCTAAAGAGATGTTAAAAAACACTTTATTAAACCTAAAACTGTTTTATAGGTATCATTTGTACCATACCTGAAGGAGAAGGTAATCCAGGCTCTAAAGCTCCACCTAGGTACATGGTCTCACTAACTATTTATAATTCTTGTATCAGTCCCCATTTTACAGATTTCTTTGTTATGAGAGAATATCTTTACCTGTTCTCCCCTGCACAGCAGCAGTCATAACTAGACCTTGCGTGTATGATGTTAAAATTCCTGAACAATTTCAAATATAATCAGAGATGTCACCTTTATTTCTAAAAGATGTCTAAGCAGCCTGATAAATTCCATCAGTATTTTCATAGGCTAGCTGTTTAAAAATCAAAATTATAGCTTTTATATCTCCAATTAATCAGTTTGATGACTGCATCAACGTAGAGAAAAAATTCTGAAACAACTCAAAAGGTCCCTGCATTTTTAAAGATAAGTCCTCAGTATGTTCTCCTGAAGACAGAAGTTTATTCTAAGAACTACTTGGAACAGATTACTCATAGCTGTGACCTGACTGTTCTGAAAACTCGGTTTCCCACATCAGATAGTCTTTTTCTGTCAGGCAAGCTTTGGCCATCTATTTCTAATCCCCAGGGTATGGCATCAAAATCCATATACTCTAGCAGCATGTGTAAAAGGAGAAATCTTGTCACACTGAGCTCAGGATTCTTTTAACATTTTGCCCTGTTTGAGTGGTTTCAAACAATGTTGTCTGACCAGACTTCCCTGAGCATCCCTTTGCTCTATTGCTAAAAATATTTGAAATCACTGAACATTTTCTCATTGGCTCACCCCTTCTCTGAAAACTAGCTTGTACAAGAAATACCTTACAAAAGCTGAGTGTTTGCCTTACTCCAGGAGGTCTCTGCACCATAGACAGATCTAACACAGCCACTATGGCAGAAGAGGACTTTTTTATGACAGTAGATTTTCAGAACCTCCAACTTCTATGAAAATGAAATTACTAAATCTCTCAGGCCTTTTAGCTCCTTTATTTAATTCCATGAATTCCAGCTGATAGAACAAAATACATAATTCTTATATCAAGAATTCAGAAATCCCAATATGCCTAATGGCAGGACTAACCATGTCTGATCCTTATTAGAGTGTTTACTTTATTTAATGAGATCACTGTGAAGGAATGTTAGATAGTTTTTGAGGATTTTGCCCAAATGGGCTACCAGTGTTCCAGGAGGTGGATTCATAATGAATGACAGCCAACTGCCATAAAGGAGCTTAGTTTCTATTAAAGAGAGAAAAGAATACAAATTTCAGATGTAATAGTGATTTTGGAATTTGGAGAGTAGTTTTATAATTGGGGATGTGGTGAATTTTTCCCAAAAATATTTTAATATTAATATAAAGAATATATTATATGAATAGGAGTTGCATAAAAGACAGAAAAACAAAAAGAGTAAAATCAAAGTACCTGTGAAATTGGATATAAGACCTTGTAAACAAACAAAAAATAATTGTTGATAACATTAATACACATAAAAAGTTTAATGACATTTGATCTTATTTCTTTAACTTTAGCACACTCTGAGTTACCATATTCAACTAGGGGATATTTGGAAGAGGGCTTGATATCAGCATTTCTTTCTTCTATCCTGTCATTTTTTGATGCACGATTTTCTAAATAACAATATATTCAACTAAAGAAAAATATAATTTTAAATTATATGTATACATAATATATGTTATATGTATTATGCATATAGTGTTTTATAATTATAATTCAGCTACATAAAAATATACAGAAGAACTGAGATAAACAGACAAAAAGAGTCAGCAGTGAGATGTACTTGAGAGCCCAGAGTCACAATCAGAAATGTTCAGACAGGAATGGAGGCTTTCATGTATACAACTCAAATCTATGCAAAAGCAGTCTGAAACTCACTCAGCCAACCTGCAGTATTAGACATTTTTTCTCTTCTTATCACTGGAGGCAGAGCCTAGGTTAGAAAATATTTTGTCGTGTGTTCCACATTCAATTACCCTACTTATTCTACCACACTCAGGGAGAAGAGGGACATAGATGAATTGGCAGTTCTGGTGGAGATCTCCATGTAAACTTCAGACACATGCATTCTAATCCTTGGTTTGAGATCTCTGTCCTTAGTGGTTACTAATGCATCTGTATGTGAATACAGGACTGCCTCAAATAGAAGACAATCAGATTAAAACGATTGTATGTACTGTAGCATTTTATCAGTCAGGCTGTTAGCTGGATTTAGACAAAGCTTGGCTATAAGCAACCCTAGACAAGGAGGAATTCTGTCCCAGAGACCTGCAGGGTACAGAGGCAATAGAAATGTAGGTAAGGCATGGAATTTACAGGATTTTCCATTCTTCAGCTAAGACTCCCCTGCTCCTGTTTGCAGTAGAGGAAACGTATTTGTGTCTCTAAAGCCACGACTTCTGGCATTAGGTCAGCAATTTCTGACTCAATGTTGGTTCTGCAATAACTGCAAGGAAGATTGACTGTGGGAATCAATACCTAACAGAGTTCACAGATACACTGTTCAAATGCACAATTGGAGGTTCCCCCTAATATAATGGCTATATCAGGAAGAATTCTCAAAGCCACCTGTGTCTTCTTGCAAATTTCAAGTGTCAGATTTCCTAGTCAGTTCATTTATTGAATCTGACATGGAATTTCTGAATGTCATACCAAAAAAAAAACCATAACTGAATCTCAAAATCACAATCAGCCATCAGCAGGCAGAGAGGGAGGCTTCTACATAAATATCCAGGACAGAGGGATAAGTAGCTGGTTATAGGATCACGCCTTAGTTACCAGAGCATTTTTTTCTCTTACAGTTACATTGTTTCTGCAAAAGCACACATTTAGATGTGAGGGAGAAATATGTCAACAGCTTTGAAGGAACTCTCAAGGAGCAGCAGAAACCTGGCTGCTAAGTCCATCCATGATGCAGCTGCAACTGCTGACACCTGCTGGCCAATAAAAATGATTACACATACTCCAATTCACTGTAATTCACTAGAGAAGGTAAGTAAAGTGTAAAATTTGAAAGTTATATAATTACAGATAATGTTACTATTCAGGAATTTAATAACCATTTTGCCTACGCTGTGGATTGTATTATGGAAGGCTTATGTGACTTTCCTTATCCATCCATTTATTTGGTTTCGGGAATTAGATTTGTTTTGCAGATTATATCTCTAAGAAAATGGTTTGATAACAGAGCCAAGAATGAGTCACTTTTAAATGATACAGTCTTTACAGAATAATAATAAACAGATACTGAAAACATTGAAAAGGGTAACATTAATTTAACAGAGAAAATCCCATCTATATTGAAGGGTCCTGAGAAATTATCTGAAAGAATTCATATTGTTGAACTTATCAATCATAATCTGTTGAAAAGTTATGATAGGTTATCAGATAAAATACCTCTCTAGGAAGGCAATATGCACTCCATCCAAATAATATCCAAGGAAGAAACATTATTACTGGAAAAAATTCATACCTTGAAATCATATGTGCAGAATAAGAAGCAGAAGCTACATGAATCAATGAGGGCATTAAAGCAACACACAGGACCAGAGATTCAGACTTTACAAAATTCAGTGGTAAAACATTTAAAACAGTTGAGGAAATTATTGGAACTGGTGGGCAGGGAGAAATAAAACAGGAACAGGATTTAGCCTCACCAGTATGGGTCAAAGTCAGGGATGACTTACCCAGAGTTTTAACTGCCTGGTACAAAATACCCTAAGGTAATCAAATAATATAATTGTCAACCTATGGAAATGGGTGATCTAAAGGAAACCACATAAGCAATATTATTTTATGGCTTGTACTCACCATTAATTAGGGACAGAATTCAGAAACCAGAAAAGATAATTGAATCATATACCAGGGTTAAACAGGGCAAGACAGAACACTTTTGTCACTTTTTACAAAGACTAAGGCTGTACAAACAGGAGTAACAACTCCAGAAGCTAGATGTGTACTGTTTGAATTTCTGGATTTTGCAAATGCCAACACTGAGTGCAAAATGATACTTGAATTTTTAATGGTCAGATCACCACCAATAAATGAAAGGATCTTGCATACAATGATTTGAGACATTTGAACATAGTACTGATGCTAGTGTAGGAGAAAGCAATTTTCAATGAATTGAGGAGACCCCTAAATGCCAAATGAGGAGGGATTATGACCAAGGGTGTTTCAAGATCATGAGAGGGAAAACTACAGAGAACAGAACCAAGTTCATGGGAAATCGTGAACACTACAGAAACAGCTGGGAAGCCTGCATTCATCTGATCCAGGAGATCTGCATGTGACAAGACAGCTGTGTATCTTACTTTCTTTGAGGGGCCCATAGCATGTGGGCCAGGATTTATTTCTGGTGCTACATCTAAATTTTTGGAGACAGTTCCATAAATTGGCATGACTAACTAGCCTTCATTTGGTATGGTCTTGGAAATGCCTCAGCTTAATGTTCTAGGCCATGTTGACTCTCCATGGGAGGCCTTATCTTTGGTGAGGAACTGATGGAGGATGAGCTGTGGTGACACAAGCATGTAGGAAGAGGAGTGGGTAAAGAATTGTCTTTAGAATGAAAATGAGTAAAAAAAATAAAAATAAGCAATTACATAAATCCCAACATATCAGTGACAACAAATATAAATAATAAATATAATGTTAATTGACCTACATAAAAATACCTGACACAAACATGTAGCAAGGAGAAAACAGCCAGAGTTATTGGCAGCCTAATATAACAATCAGAAAACTTCAGACAGTTATGAAGGTTTTCTTATGGATAGTTAGAATCTAGGCAAAATCATCTGGAAACTAATCCCATAAGCCACCATTAGTCAGTTATGTGTACTTTTAATTGAAGCCAGAGCTAGGGTAAATCACATTTTATCAAGTGCTCCCTTGTCAATTACATGGTTTCCTTTACAACACACAGGGAGGAGGGATCATCAGATCTGGTAGAGATCTCTACAATAACTGTAGTTATCTGTTTTCGATTCCTTGTTTTGAGATCTCTGTTCTTATAGGTTCCTAATGCATCTCTAATTGAATGTATATTCTCCTCTAGTATGAGACAATAAAATCTTACAAAAATATCTACACTGGTGGATTTTACCAGTCTCCTGGCTAAAGTCCATCTCTTACCTGGATTCAGACAAACCCTGACTTTGAACAACTCAAGAGAACGAAAAACTTGCCCAGAAACTACAAGAGAGAGGCAATCGAAACCTAGGAGAGGCAAAAATTTGGTGGGATTTCCCACACTCCTTCTCTGGATCACCTGCTCCAGTTTGCTGTGCAGGAAATGTGCTTCTGTGTCTTAAGCTATTGCTTAAGGCTCAATATCTGTAATCACTGGCTAAGTCTTAGATCCTACATTATCTGCAGCAAAGATTATTTCATGAGTCAATACATGACAGAAACCAGGGTGTTTTGATCATAATCTCATTCAGAGAACCTATAAAGAAAATGACTATGTAGTGGACAATTCTCACTAGGAGCCTTAACATTTCAATAGTCGAATTCCATAAAGAAGGGGATTTGGAAATGTGACAAAGCATATGTCAAAAAATGTTATCAGCAATCTGTAATTGGCAGCCCAGAATCACATCACAATCAGTCATAAACAGGCAGAAAGGGAGAATTACCTGTATAGATCTTGCACATAGGCCAAAATAATTGGATATATGAGAATTCCTGATTAACGTGGGATGGTTTTCTCTTTTGATTTAATGTACACACACACACACACACACACACACACACACACACACACACACACACACACATGGTTTTTTGAGACAGTGTTTCTCTGTAGCATTGGAGCCTGTCCTGGAACTAGCTCTTGTAGACCAGGCTGGTCTCAAACTCACAGAGATCTGCCTGCCTCTGCCTTCTACTTTCAATTTCATTCTTTCTGCTGGAGCACACATTTAGGTGGGAGGGAGCCCATGGAAATCAGTCAAGTCAGGGATTGTTTGATTCTCATCATTAGCTGCTGTTAGCTGTGTAGCAATTAAAATCCTGCTTCTGATGCTACTGACTAAGAGAGTCCTGCTCTTTTCTCTTTCCTGGGAGATCCATTGTGGAAATGGCTATGGCATCAGAGTTTCAATCATAAAACTTTAGAGTCACTGTAAACATCAATCAGTAACAGTTAGACACACTATCATACCTGTCACTAGAGACTCCAGGTGATCAATAAAGAATAGCCAAAAAAAAAAAACAAAAACAAAAAACTTGTTATCATTCTGTGGCCATTGAGGGTCCTAGATTTTACTTTTACAATCTTGGTTTGCATTGTCACTGTGTTTTGGCATATAGAAACGCTTGTACATGATTTTTCTTCCTTGTCACTTTGTTCAGATCCAGGACATCAAGCAAGGCATGAGCTTTACTGGAAACCAATTATTTATTGATGATTACAGAGAAGTACTACAATTTCCCTGGAAATTAATTCACAAGTCAGATTCCTTTGTTCTTGGTCTGTTGCTTTTGTATGCCTTGAACTGCTGTAGAGCTTAGCTTGTGTCTATTCTCTCATACTCTGAATTACATTGTTTGGTAGTAATGTTGAAAGTGGAAAACAGTCTCACTTTAGAATCATCAACCACATCTGAATCTGTTGGATTCTTTCTGCTTTCTTTTCAATGTATATGTGTGTGACAGAGTAGGGTTTTGATGAAAACATGAAATATCAGACTTTTGTAGCTTAAAGCCTCTTATTCCCTATAGAAATATCTTTGCTGCACATCACTATGTTATTTCCAAACTAGTGCCTGAAGAAACATCTCTGATGTGGGTGAGGTGATGCACAAATCAATGAGTATATCAATATGCCATTAAAACTCAGCTTATGTATATATGTCTCTGGCAAATAAAAAATAGTTTTTGAATGAGTCAGTTGATAATTCTAGTCTCAGATTCATGGCCTTTCAAGCAGTTTGGGGTATTCCTCTTATATCATGGTC
Source organism: Ondatra zibethicus (assembly GCA_004026605.1). Lineage (NCBI taxonomy): Eukaryota > Metazoa > Chordata > Mammalia > Rodentia > Cricetidae > Ondatra > Ondatra zibethicus. Next base: position 31,988 of record PVIU01019308.1, read on the forward strand.
TTAATCATAAATCCTAACAATTACATGATTTCCCCAATTATTTTTAGGACACTATGACAAAAATATTTCTGAAGATTATTCACCAGTTTTCTTCTAGGATATGTAGCTCAAGAGAGGGAGGAATTTTTTTCTGCTAATTTTAATCCACTAAATGCAAAGTGCTATTCAGTCATATCACATTTAGTCAATTCCAGAGAAACTTCTAAATAGGAGCAGATGGTGTTCTGTTTTATCATGACATATATATGTAGGAACTTTCGAAATAGGTTCTTTACATCATATTGTGAGGTGTAATCATAGTTTTGACATGGTCTGTGAATCTCCAGTCTGGCAATATAGGCATGGTTTTGGCCAAGAATCAAAACATATCATTCCTTGCTGGTACTTTGATATCCCTTCAAAGCATTAAGGGTCAAGTTTTCATTATCTCTCCAAATATACCATGATGCATTTCAATTACTTTCAATAATTTATATACGAATGTGGAAGTGTATATGCATGAGGTAGCTCTTTTATATGTATATGTATATATATATATATACTTAATAGCTTTGTTTGTATACTATTTCTTGACATATTTAGAATTTCATATATTAGTACAGTATTTGTTCTATTTCAAACTTCTTTCTGCTTCTGCTTCAAGTCAATATCTGTACTACACAATGTAAAAGTAAATAAAACTAATCTTTTATTTTATGCTATTATGAATATTATCTCATTTAAAATCATACTACCCGTATAAAGTACCTTTTAAAAAAGCTATGGAGACACTGATACATGCATATTTATAAACACACAGCAGTCATTCTAGAGGTTTTTTTTTTTTGGTCTCAATCTTTCTTTATTTAACATCTGCATTGTTATTTGATCATATGAGACAAATCTTAAACTTCTATGTTACTTGCAGTTTAACACAGCTCAGATTACAGCATGTGTTGTTGCAAGGCATTTGTTGTTGACTCCCCACCCTTGGTTCCCTCAGAGACTAGCTTCATGTCTGAGGTATCAGGGAGCCTTGATTACCACTGTACTTCTGGGATATTATTGGGTCCATGCTTACACTGAGTAGGATACAGCCCTCTGTTAATAAAACTTACTAATTTTTAGGAATATTTTTTTAAGATGAGCCTCTCCACTGACAGAAATAATTCCAATCAGACCGAATTGGACTGAATAAAAGATGCCCATGTTTAATGCAGTGCTCCCAAATTGCACTGGGAAAGCATGGCTAGGGGAAGAGAGAAAAGGGGAGACCACACAATACCCAGAGAAGAAGTGTTCATTCTCTGGGGGGCAGCTTAAATAGCCTGGAAGAGTGTTCCTAATCCTCCCTGTGGCGGGGCCATAGCTTGGCAGATTTTTTCTGGAGGTGGAGTCCGGACCAATGCAACTCCAAGGGGAGGGGGCTTGAAATGGATCTTCCTCCTCCATTCCAAAAATGGGTACCAGGGTCTGGGATGAGGCCCCAGAATATAATATTAATTGTTTGGATGGAGGGTCTCTTAATAGAGCCATACTCCTGTTTGTCACCAGCAACCAGCCCAGAAGCCATCTCTCATTTTTCTTTTTTTATTACTTTATAAATAATAACAATCCACATTTTCACTTCCTGCCCTCCTCCCACTTCCTTCCCCTTCTCCCACACATCCTCCCCCCTTCCCCTCCAGTCCTGAGAAAAGGCAAAGTAGCTTGCCCTGTGGGAAGTCCAAGGCCCTACCCCCTCCATCCAGGCTTAGGAAGGTGTGCATCCAAATATAATAGGACCACAAAAAGCCAGTGCATGCAGTAGAGACAAATCCCAGTGCCATTATCATTGGCTTCTCAGTCTGCCCCAGTTGTCAGCCACATTCAGAGGGTCCAGTTTGATCCCATCCTCCTTCAGTCCCAGCCCAGCTGGATTTGGTGAGCTCCCATTAGCTCAGGCACACTGTCTCACCGGGTGGACTAACCCCTCGCGGTCCTGACTTCCTTGCTCATAGTCTCCCTACTTCTGTTCTTCAACTCGACTTTGGGAGTTCAGTTCAGTGCTCCAATGTGGGTCTCTGTCTCTATCACCATCTGTCGCCAGACAAAGGTTCTATGGTGATATTCAAGATAATCATTAGTCTGATTATGAGACAAGGCCAATTCAGGCACCCTCTCCTCCACTGCCCAAGGTCCTAGCTGGGGTCATCTCTGTGGACTCCTCAGAACCCCTCCAGAGCCAAACCTCTTGCCAACCCCAAAATGGCTCCTTCAATTAACATATCTCTTTCCCTGCTCCCATATCCTTCCTTCCTCCATGTCAACCATTCCATTTTCCCAAGCTCTCCCCAACCCTCCCCTTCTCCCCTTTTTCTCCTCCTTTTCCCTTCCCCCAGCCTACCCCTACCCCCCATGCTCCCAACTATATATGCTTTTCTTTGGGTTCAACTTATTATTTAGCTTCTCTAGATTCACACACTATAGGCTCAATGTCCTTTGTTTATGGTTAGAATCCACTAATGAGTGAGTACATACCATATTCATCTTTTTGGGTCTGGGTTATCTCACTCAAGATAGTGTTTTCTACTTCCATCCATTTGCATGCAAAATTCAAGATTTCATTGATTTTTGATCACTGAGTAGTACTCTAATGTGTAAATGTGCCACACTTTCTTTATCCATTCTTCCATTGAGAGACATCTAGGTTGTTTCTAGGTTCTGGCTATTACAAATGATGCTGATGATATGATAGTGTATATAAGTGACCCCAAAAACTCTACCAGAGAACTCCTACAGCTGAAAAATACCTTCAGTGAAGTGGCAGGATACAAGATCAACTCAAAGAAATCAGTAGCCCTCCTATACACGAAGGATAAGGAAGCTGAGAGGGAAATCAGAGAAACATGACCTTTCACGATAGCCACAAATAGCATAAAGTATCTTGGGGTAACACTAACCAAGGAAGTGAAGGATCTATTTAACAAGAACTTTAAGTCTTTGAAGAAAGAAATTGAAGAGGATACCAGAAAATGGAAAGATCTCCCATGCTCTTGGATTGGTATGATATACATAGCAAAAATGGCAATCCTACCAAAGGCAATCTATAGATTCAATGTAATCCCCAACAAAATTCTTCACATACCTTGAGAAAACAATAATCAACTTTATATAGAAAAACAAAAAACCCAATGTATCCTATTGTAAACAATCCTATACAATAAAGGAACTTCAGGAGGCATTACTATCCCTGACATCAATCTCTATTACAGAACTACAGTAATGCAAACAGCTTGGTATTGGCATAAAAACAGAGAAGTGGACCAATAGCATCAAATCAAAGACCATCTGCATATTAATCCAGAAGCCATCTTTTAAAGGAGCCATTCCTCTGTTTGCCACTAGCATTGAGCTTAGTTGAGCAAAGACACTTATTCAGAAGCCACTTTTGACTCCATTTTGGTGTACTTAGAATCTTTAAATGTACTTTTAGATGTAGTAATTAGCAACCCACATTGGGCTGCTATTAGTAGACAGAGAATTGTGTCCCACCAGACTATTTCTGAATAACCACAGAAAAAAAGACTGTTATTAATTGTAAACACTCAGGCTTATTACTAGCTAACTTCTAGATTTTAAATTAACCGTTTTTCTTGTTTATGCTCTGCCATGTGGAATGGTACATTTTCCTAGTATAACAAGTACATCTCGTTCTCATGGCTTCCCATGATTCTGAGACTCCGCCCTTCTCACAGCTACTTCTTAGTCTCATTCTTCAGCCTACTCTTATCCTATAATTCAGTCAGGGTATTTATTAAATCAATCATAATGATCTAAATTCACTTAGTATAAAGAAATATTATGTATACAGGTCTTGACACCCATTTGATTACATTTTATTTATATGCTGGTGGAGACATAAATTGCCATCTTTGCCATCTGCTTGACAAGGTTACGATTGTAATCTATTCATGAAAATGTTGCTATATGTTATTTTACATATATATTTAATCTAAAATATCTGTAATTATTCCCTATGTATTTCACTTACTCAGCATTGATTTCATCCTGAATGTTCATGTCTAGTTAATGAACAACCACATGAACATGGAAGTTGGACCTGCCCAAATGATGCTTAATATCTTACCACAGGCTTAGCTGTGATGTACAACTGCCTTGAAATATGGGATAAAATAACAGGCCGTTTTCTTAGACAAGGTGCCCCTCCCATTTTGTGACATAAAGTAAGCAGAGCAACAAAATTTAAAAGAGTAAAACCACTGCGATTTAATTATTTATCATGAGACAAAGAGAACCTAGTAAAGGAAAATATTCTAGTAATCTTTTCTGTCTATGACTTGCAATTACTCAAAAGCAAAATCACATTTAAATAACACTAAATTAAATGTAAAGGTTCTCTTGGGCTTTGTGTATGGCTCACCTGGTACCTTAAAAAGACACATGACTAACACAGGTAATTTCACTAGTATTATTTCATATGAGCATCATACTACAGTTCCATTATTTTTTTTCCATACATTGTTTTGTTTTATTTTTTCCATTCAAGAACATAATTAAAGAAATAAAATTTTTACCTTTCTTCCCCTTCTCCCGGTCCCCTCCCACTACCCCCCACCCCTCCTCCCTCCCCCTTCTTCCTTGAAAGAGGGCATGGTGCCCTGCCCTGTTGGAAGTCCAAAGCCCACCCCCATCCCTCCCGGCCTAGGAAGGAGTGCATTCAAAAAGACTCG